>JASDQU010095222.1:0-12131 GCA_032191745.1 Picea mariana | reverse complement strand
ACCTTCATTGGTTGGTCCGGGGGGAGGTCGATCTCTGGAACTGTGTCTAGTTTTCTCACGAAGTTTGGGGGTTCTGAAGGAGGGAGCTTCTTGCTGCAAGCTGCAACAAGTTTCGAAAGGAGGAGGTTGGGGAGGGAGGGGGCGGCGACTCCCCTCCACCCTGGCCAATCATGAAAGCGGCTAAGATCGAACCCTAGACTCAAATCGAGAGCTGTTCGCCTTCATGATTTACTAAGTTGGTGAAAAAGATACTCAATCCATTTGAGTTTGTTAGTGGGACTATTAATTTGATTTAGATCCAAGGTGAAGATATTTGTGGGCATGGTCTTGGCCTTTTTGGAAAATTTTCCATGATCCTCGAGCCATTTCCACTCCAACTTTTGATCGTTGGTATGCATATTGGTTCTGCTACCTATAGACATGAGAGTTATGTTGCGTGTAGACATGCGAGAAGTCGAGTTGAGAGAAAGTGCTTGAAATTCTCTTAATCTCATTATACAGAGGCCATAGAGTAATGTAAAGAAAAATCCCTAGTCATCTAATTTATAGTGAGCTGAGAATCCCCACATATATGAAGGTGTCTAGTGCCTTTTTCCTTAGCAAGCAATAAAGTGAGCTTTAGAGCCACGAGCTCGTGATAGTTATTTGTAGTTGGTCCTAGACTTGTTGCAAAGGAGAAAGATGAGATGTCAGAAGTGGAGATAATACCTCTAGCTCCCCCTACAATGGGATTTCCTTGAGTAGCTACATCAAAGAAATCCGAAGGGTGATCTTTAAGGATGGGCCTATCACTATGTGGAATATGGAGGGAGGGGGACAGGGACTGGGGAAACTATGAGAGAATAACCAAGCTTCGAACAACACATCTGACAGGAGAAGGGGAGGAATCATCAAAAAAGGTGATTTTGGGCCACCAGATACCCTATAGGCTGCAATGAGGAACCAAACTTTAAAATCCTTTACCGTTGGGTTAGACATCCAATTTTTTCATAGCAGCCTCAATAGAATCACCTGCCAAAGAGCATACATGGTCGAGGGAATGCCTCAAGTCAATGCAAACTTCCTTCGTGAAGGAGCAATCCAAAAAAAGGTGAGAGTTAGATTCATTGTCTTCTTTACAGAGACTACGACGATCAGGGCCAATAAAATTTCTTCTCTGGAGATGATCCCAGGTGGGAGTTTTGTTGTCCAGTAAGAGTCGGGCCAATAAAATTTCTTCTCTAGAGATGATCCTAGCTGGGAGCATTGTTGTGCAATAAGAGTGACATGAAAAGTTTAGCTTTTGTTGGACATTTGAGCTTCCACGTTGATTTCCCCCACCCGGGGGGGATGTAACACATTTGACCCCTAAATACCCATTGTAGGGATGGGACATCAATTTTTTTTTTCCTAACTATCTCAAATCCTAATTATGGGATCTCCATTGACTACTATTTTCCATGAGCTTTCTAACAGTCGCCACCACACTAAAATTTGAGCTCTAGTTTGTAAGATATGGCCTCCCGAAGTTATCCGAGCCTTATTAGTTAGGGTCTTTGACGTTTGGCGTTGAACGCCTCTTTTCTTATTGCATGCATACTCCTCGAAGTACCAAAATCTCTCCACGTGTCCTTGGCCATTCGACGATCGACATTCGGAGTTTTATGTTGAACGCCCATTTTTCGTCCTTCGATGTTCGACAAATCGACGATCGATGTTCTACGTTTTCGACGTTCGACAATCAACGATCGACGTCGAACGTTTCGACGTTCGACAACCGATGATCGACGTCGAGCGTTTCGATGTTCGACAATTGATGATCGACGTCGAACGTTTCAGCGATCGATGTTGAACGTCCCTCCACTATACTATGCCCCAACTCTTTCGAACTCTCGAAGCCCCAGACTCTTGATCGCATCACCAACCATGTTGGCCAGGCGGGCATGAACCAAAGGA
Organism: Picea mariana; assembly: GCA_032191745.1. Classification (NCBI taxonomy): domain Eukaryota; kingdom Viridiplantae; phylum Streptophyta; class Pinopsida; order Pinales; family Pinaceae; genus Picea; species Picea mariana. The sequence continues at coordinate 10,196 of JASDQU010095222.1, read as the reverse complement.
TGACACGCGACGAGGGCCAAGGGTGACACGTGTCCTCTTTAGGGGATGGCACATGTTATGCTCTAATAGGAATAAGGGTTATATGAATCGTCCATATCTCGGTGACACGTGGCACCTTAGTTGCGAGCCCACGTCACCCTGGATGACGTCAGTGATGGCACGTCAGCCCCCGACATACAACCTTCTAACTTATTTCAAATCTCACAGTTGAGATCTGTCCACATAGATCCATATATCAATGACTCCCATTACTTCGCGACTCCAGGCTTCAGAGCTTACCAACTCCTCACGTCACGAATCCCTCGAAGATTCAAGTCTCTGGACTCTCTCATCTAGCGCCACGTGTCCTCATCCTATCAACGGTTGAGATTCACTTCGTCGTTCTCGACTTTGGAGGTTTTCACACTCTGAAGACTCTTGGCCAAGTTCCTTCGGAATACCAAGTCTCCAGACTGTAGGATCTCCTGCCACGTGGCCTCTCATCCAACGACTCTAGTCCAACTAACAACTTTTGATAGGGAACAAGTGGGGGCCATGTGTCATTCCACGACACACTCTCGATTGGTTGGGTAGTTAAGAGGGGTTCTTGAGGAAATCCATAGATCAATGGCTGAGAGATATCCTGAAGGATCCGAGGATCGACGGTCTACGTCACTTCGTAAATTCGACATTCAACATTTGACATTTGACATTCTACGTTGAACGTCGGTGTGTAGCATTCGACGTTCTACATCCTTATATCTTCACATTGATATCGCCGAATACCCGAACCTTCATATAGTCGTTGATCCGTGGAGATGTGTCCCTCTATTCTCAGCGGTCCAGATTAACTTTGTGATTTAGACATTAGGGAGTTTTGGTGCTAGACCACTCCTATCCTCCCGAAGTGGAACTTTGTCAAAGTACTTAAAGCTACCCTTTCTAAGTCTAATCTAACGGCTAAGAGGGATATCCACTGGATCCCCATATCTATGGCCCTCATCAATTCACAACTCCAGCCTCTGGCTATTTTCAAGGGTTGTGGAATCCTAAGTCTCGAAGCCAAAGTAGTTTCACTCCTTTCGTGCTTAGCGAGGGGTTTCCAACCCTAGGTCATATGGGGTCATATTTGGATTTCAGGCTACACTCAATTCTTAGCTGAGACTTGAATTAGGCCATGGGTATGAGTCGTCGATCACATGGGTGGAGGGTCTGAAGGAACGCCCTTCTCCCACAGAGTTGAACTTGACATTCCTGCTAAGGTAAACTCAAAAGGTTGGCAGGACTTAAACGTTTCAGTTAATCTTGTCCCGACTCTCCTATGGATTCACATCCCATAAATTTCTAGTGGCTAACTGAGGTAATTCGAAAACCATGTAAAAATAGCAATTTACAGAAGAAAAATGAGCATTTCTAATAACTTTTCAAACACTACAAGACTTAACCATAAACACAAACATTCAATCATCACATCCAACATATTACAAAGAGCATGAAAATACTTATTAGAACTGGAAAATGTGAAGCGACTGCTGAAAGGGGTGTCTGTTTCCACCCAACCATAGGCACAACCACTCCTGACGGATTTATCGTTGGCCACCCCTGAGCTAGACCATGATGCTATGAGAGAGATTATTTCTCCTTGCTCCATGACAGTCAAGGACAAAGGTTACTCTCCTCCTCCCACAATATCTTGGCAACCAGATTTCTCTACACCAAGCAAGGAGGTTTGCATGAGCACTTCCTCAGTCAGTCGTCAGCCTCATTTATCAGCTTGTAGCGAGACCCTGCCCAAGGCTTATTTCCACCAAAACGAGCTTGCTTATCAACTTTTCTCTCAACTCTAGAGTCGAATCATGCTCTCCTCTCTTCTGAGAATTGTTTTCTCTACTTTGCTTCTTCGTCGATCTGTCTCTGTCCCCCGAATTACTTCCATTCTTGCCTTCCTCAACAAGGTTGTGTGGGTCTGAATCCCAAACTCATGGTCAGGCCTGAATGCCTTACAGATGGGTACCCTACCCCATCTCCTCATTAACTCTTGAGGATGGCCTTCCAACTACCAGCTTGACTGGTAATTCATTTCTCGGTCAGAGGACTGTTGAGAAATTACACCTAGTAGGTACTGGTTTGGTGAGGGTCATCTCAACCATTCTTGGTTTTCCCTCACCATCTCTCTCATATCATCCATGGTCTATCTAGGCAAACTCCCCCCTTCTAGAAATTGTGCAACACATATCCAATTTCTATTAATAATAGAAAATTCATACAATGGCCCTTTTATACAAAGGTTCATCAAATCAAACATTCACACATATTTAGTCCACCATAGTCTCTTGGCCAGTTATAGTTATATTTACAAACTGGGGGAAATAAGGGTATTACAATCCCCTCCCCCTTAAAGGAACATCGTCCTTGATGTTTTATCTGTCGATGTGCTCTGTATGTACATAAGTAAACAAAAATAGATATGCCTATTTCATGGCATCCTCCATTTCCCGTGTAGCCTCATCTGGGCCAAAGTGTTTCCACTGCACCTTGACCTGTGCAATGGTTTTGTTCCTGAGTGGGGTTTCCTTCCTGTCTATTATGCATTGAGGCTCTGGCAGGAATTCTCCCTCAGGTTCCATTTGAATCACATACCAGTCATAATATGGTTACAATAATGTACATATTTCTTTAATAAATAAACATGGAAAACATTATGTGCCTACACTGTGGGAGAGAGTGCTAGTCGATAGGCTACTAGTCCCACTCTATCCAAAACTTCAAAGGGTCCACAATACCGAGGTGGAAGCTTTTCAAAATCTCCCATCCTCAAAGAGATTTGCATGGGGATAACTCGGAGATACACATGATCCCTTGCTTTGAACTCTCTAGGAGTCATTTTCATGTCCGCATAGCTCTTTTGTCTATCCTGGGCTATCTTCATATTTTGTCTCATCTGAATTACTTGCTGTTCCATTTCCTTTAGCATATCTGGCCCGATCATAACTCTGTCTACTGGGTTGTTCCAGCTAATTGGAATGTTGCATTGTCTTCTATAGAGGGCTTCAAAAGGGATCATTTTTAATGACTCTTGATAGCCATTGTTGTAGGAAAATTCTACCAGTGGTAGGTAGTCCTCCCACTTCTTAGGTTGATGCATTAAATGCATCATCAACATGTCTTCTAACACTTGGTTTACCCTCTCTTCCCATCATTTTGAGGGTGATAGGTTGTACTAAAGAGCAATTTTGTTTCAAAGCCAACAAACAAAGATTTCCAAAAGTTTGAAATAAATTTAGTATCTCTGTCGGATATAATTTCCTTAGGCATGCCATGCAGTCTAAATATCTCTTTCATGAAAATGATGTCAATATCTATTGCCTTGCAAGTTGACTTGACATGCATGAAGTGAGTGGACTTGCTCAGTTGTCCACAACTACCATGATGGCGTCGTTCTATTTGGTTGATCTTGGTAATCCTGTGATGAAATCCATGGAGACGGTTTCCCATTTCCATTTGAGAATTGGTAGGGGATGCAACAACCCTTCTGGGTGCCGGTACTCTGCCTTAACTTGTTGACATTCTAGACACTTAGCTAATTAATCAACTATGTCATTTTTCAATCCAGGCCAATAAAATAGTTTCCTAGTGGCCATGATCATTCTCTGATAACCAAGATGACCAGTATATGGTGTTTTGTGTAGTTAATCCATTATGAACCTCTTCAAGTCATCACAATTTCAAATATACAATCTTCCCTTGTAAGTCAGACCATCATTAAGCATCTGATAGCCTTCGTACTTCGTCCCTGTGGACTCTTTCTTTAGGTATGATGTCACGGTCTTGAAAAATGCATATGTTTCTTATGCATCTTTGACTCTCTCTTTGATTTTTGATTCACTGGCGCTTACAACTGTCAAGTGAACCACTTTCATACTTCTACTAAGGGCATCACCCACCCTATTCTCTTTTCCTTTGATATGTTTGATTTCAAAATCAAACTCACTAAGGAGAGCCATCCACCTAGCTTGTCTCACATTGAGTTTTGGTTGGTCAAACAAATACCTCAACCCACTATGGTCTGTCATAAGTACAAATCTTCTACCTAGGAGGTAATGCCTCCACATTTTTAAAGCATGCACTATGGCAACGAATTCCATATCATGGGTTACATAATTGACTTCATGCTCATTGAATTTTCTGGATTCGTAGCAAATCACATGTCCTTCTTTCATAAGGACTCCTCCGAGCTCTTCCTTGCAGACATCTGTACACTCAAGGAAGTTCTTGTTTGGGTCTGCAATATTCAGTATAGGCGCATTGGTTAGAAGGTATTTCAACTCTTGAAATATTTCTTCACACTCTGATATCCAAATGAATTTAACTCCCTTTTTCTGAAGGGAGGTGATTGGACAACTAATCTTGGAGAATCCCTTTATGAACCTCCTATAGTATCTTGCTAGGCCCATAAAGGATCTAATATCAGATACATCGTTTGGGGTAGGCCAATCTATGATGGCTTTAATTTTGTCAGGATCAACTGCCACTCCTTCCTCAGAAATAACATGGCCTAAGTAATGGACTTGTTTATGGAAAAAGTCACACTTACTAAGCTTTGCATAGAGTTGATGTTCTCTTATTACTTGGAGTACTAGCTTGAGATGTTCTTCATGTTCTTCCCTATTCTTGGAATAGATTAGGATATCATCAATGAAAACCAACACAAATCTATCCAAGAACTTCATGAATACATTATTCATTAAGAACATAAAAGTGGTTGGTGCATTGGTAAGCCCAAATGGCACCACCACAAATTCATAGTGACCATATCTTGTCCTAAAGGCTGTCACGTGGATGTCTTCATATTTAATTTGGACATGATGGTATCCAAACCTCAAGTCAATCTTGGAGAATATTGTAGTACCCCTTTATTGGTCAAACAAGTCATCAATCCTTGGCAAGGGATACTTATTATTGATGGTCATCTTATTAAGTTGTCTATAATCTATGCATAATCTAAGTTTGCCATCCTTATTTTTCACAAACAAGGCTGACGCTCCCCATGGAGACACACTAGGGTAAATGTAGTCTTTGTCCCACATCTCCTTCAACTGTAGTTTGAGCTCAACTAACTCTAGTGTACTCATTCTATAGGGTGCTCTAGACATTGGCATCACTCCTGGTGCAAGTTTTATTGAAAAGTCAATATCCCTTCTTGGAGGTAGACCTGGCACCTCTTCTGGGAATACATCTTGATATCTTATTAATATGGAATGGTCCTCTAGGCTGGGTTTGTCATTCTCAACAGATTTTTGAACTTGTATTGTTGTTGGCACAGGGGCATACCCAGGGTTCAACGCTTCAACAGAGCACCAACAAAACCCTAACTAACGACCCTTTCGGAAACACCTGCGAAGTAGATGAAGTCTCACTTGAGGTAGAGGCAAGGGGGTTGTAGGACTTAAGTGTCTACAACCTAGCTGAGACACAGATCTGTGATTACAACACTTAACATAGCACTTAGCCAATATCATGCATTAATTCATAAATCCATTCACATCGCAGATTAAACCCTAGATACAAAACAATGCAGTAGCAATCGAGATCAAGTACTTTTTATCACTCAGCACATAGCCTAGGATCAGATCTAGCATTCATTTATCATCAATATAGCACTAAGCATCCACACATCTATCTAACGTACATAAAGATCAATATACTAACATATAACCAATATAAACAACATCAACAACATCACACAAAGCACATCAACACATGATATACGTGGTTCACCCCAGTGTGGAGCTACGTCCACCAACTCTTCTTCTTCTTTATTAGTCTCCTTCAATCTTCTTATAGACACAAAGACACAGAGCTCACTTCGCATTGGATAGGTGATCTGTGCACAATGCACTAGATCCACCTTCCTCAAAACCAGATCTCTTGCACTAAGTCGATTCTCCTCAATAGCACAAAGCCTTACACAGTCCGTGCACAAAGCACTTACAAAACGCTTGCACTTAGCTCTGCAAGCCTTAACACATTCATGCACAAAGCCAACTAGCCATGCACTAAGCCGATCGATGACTAGTAACTACTTCTTACATCACTTATTTACTTATTTATACATTACTAAAAGGCCTAACCATGGGTAAACCCATGGGCCAACATCCCATACCTTTACATAAACCCTAAAAGCCCCAAAAAGCCCGCAAAATGAGAGATATCCCGTGATCTCCGCTTCGCTTGGGCGCTCCGTCTTTGACCAGCCTGTCGATGTCCACAAAATGGTCAAACACGACCAACATTTTCTCAAACTTGGTCAAGGGCCAACATGCCCCCAACACTCACCTGTGACTCGTCCCGATTCACTCCAATCTGGGCAATTCTGCTTCGAAGGCCTTGAGCTTAGATTGAGCTGCCTCGACTTGCTGCTTCACTAGAGCTTCCTACTCGACGAACTCCTGAATGACTTGCTCGGTGACAGGCCCTTACAGGAGTTGTTCCATTGTTGCGACCACCTGTTCCAACTGTGAGTGTCGTGCCTCAATTTCTTCAAAAAATGTGAAGGCTTCGTCTTGCACCGGCTGGAGTCTTTGTGTCACTTTAATAACTCTTCTCTGGATGGCAGTGACCTGTTGTTGAACTACGCGTTGCTCCTACAACCTCTTCATTTTCTCAACTACAGTAAGCAACTTCATTTGTGCTTGCACTGTGGACGCCTGTTGTTTCACCTTCTGGAGCTGTGCTTCCAATGTCCTCAACTTCGAGTCTTCTGCAAGGCGTTCGTAAGTCTACGCACTTCAGTCACTTAATTACTTACATTCTGAAACCAACGCCCTGATTCTTTCTACTGCACTTCTGATAGTTTCTTCCCTCTAATCTCACACTTCTTGTGGAGTGCTAGGTACAACTTGAAGTTCTAGCTCTGCTACTCTTGCTTGAAGCTGTCGAATGGTCTCAAAGAGCTTCCCCACTTGGCTCTCGACTATCTCTTATTCCATCTGTGCCAGGCCTGACATAGAGCGAAGTGCTCTAGTCACTGCCTCTCTAACCCCAATCTGCTCTGCGAGCAACTGGTCTTTTTCTTTTTGGATTTTCTCTTTGTCCTCCTCGAACTTCGCTCTAATGTCATCTTTCTCTTGCTGTGCAACCCAAAGTTGCTCTAAGGCCTCCTCCTTTTCTTGCTTCAAGGCCTCTGTGGCCTGCTCCTTTTCTTCTTGGACTCAACAAAGTCAAGTTTCGGTTGCATCTGCTAGCCTTCGTAATTGGGTGGGCTCATCCCCCAATTCTGGAATTTTCGATGACGATGGCGAAGTAGACACTGCGCGGCTCTAGTAGAGGGCTTGTTGTATGTCCATCAGTTCTTTCTCAATTCTTTGATAGAGTGTCTCTTGCTTTGCTTCATGTCTCTGCAGGATATCCTTTGAGGCGTCTTCTACAACTATGATGATGAGCTGGATATCGTCCACTGCGAGCACGTTCTGCGACTTAGGCTTATTGGCTCGGGACTTCTTTCTTGCCGAAGGTTTCTCCGGGTTTCTCCGGAGAAACCTTCATTTTCTGTGATGCTTCTACTGTGGTGAGGGGATCCTTTGGTGGTGTCACTTCACATTTTTCTTACTTGTCTTCTTCCCCTTCCTCCTCTTGGTTTACTTCGTCGCCTCCTCCTCCTACATGTGAGTCAAGTGCAGTTTCCTCCGATGCAATGTCCTTCTCCTCACTGTCTATGTCCTGCAATTCCTCCTTTTTCTTCTTTTTCTTTGCACTGCTCTATCCATCATACTCAGTCTGAGTGACCAAAGGAATTTCGATGATGTCGGGGTCGGAGAGTTCTGCAACTTTGACCGGTACAAAGAATTCGGTTGGCCATTCCTTAGTTATCCCCTCCATATCTTTGTCAGTTAATTTATAGTAGGACTGCAACTCCTCCTTACTTTCATCCCGGCATGCAGTGATGTAGATGAAGTGTCGGTCGGCGCGGAACTTCGCTAGTGGCCTGTACATATGTAAAGTGTTCGAGGTCATCCGTGGAAATGATTCAATGGCGTGCTTGAGTTGTAGGTAGTAAGCGTGGAACACCGCATTCCAGAGCGTCATTCTAACGGTCAGGACACCTCCAATGGTCATATAGCTTCGTCACAACGAAGTGCCATTCTGCGCAGTTCTTCTATTCCGACGAGGTTCAAGTTCGGCAAGCCTGCTTTTTGCAAAGTCCTCTCTGGAACTTCCTGCAGTTTTTCTAACTTTGCTTTCTTTTTACTGAGATTTCTTGCCTTCGTTCCTGTGATCTGAGTCTCTGAGTTCCTCTTTCCATTCTTATTCTTATCTTCTCTTAGCGTAGTAAATTTGCACGACTGAGGGTATTTCAAAGGGTTCAAATGTGATGCCTCTTCTCTTACTATTTCCGGGGTGGATATACTTATTTTCTGCATGGACAGGTTTTTCAAGCCTTCATGCGTTCTTTCAACTTCGATAGCTAACTCTCTTGCCTTCTTTTTCTTCGACTTGTCCTCTTGTTCTTGTATTAGTCACTCTAATTTCCTAGCCATGAAGTCTCTTAATTCTTTATTTTTCTGTTCTGTAGTTTCTTCCTCTGTTTTCCTCGGATCTGATCTTTCTTTATCCAGGTCTTTCCTAGCAAAAGTGAAAAAGAGGCATTGTTCTCAACAAACTTAATAACTTCAAATTCTTCTTCGGTCGATGCTCCATGAGAATTCATAGGTACATTAGTAATTATTCCACATAGGGTTATCATCTTTCCTTTATACAATCATATCCTTCCCAATGAAGGAATCATGTCAGGCTTTCCTAAAATTTCCCAAGTGCTTTTTGGCATAATATTCACATGTGTTTCCTCATCCAAAACATAGTCTATGTCGAAGTCTCCTATTCTTTTTTCTATGCATGAATTTTGTTTTAAGATCTCTGGTAAACTGATGTCTGTGTGACCATTCAGTGTTTCTTTCATCTGTAATAACAAAGTCTCTGATTCTTTCTGGTTTTCTAACATATCCTTAGTCCCTTGACCTTCTTCATAGTTTTCTTGTCTCATGTTCATCTTTTCAACTTTGACAATCATTCTAGGGAAATCCAAAACCTCATGACCAATAACTTTACAACAAAGACAAATAGGACCTATACCATGGCATTCCTTAGTAAGATGTCCCTGTTGATATTATGGTAGCTGCGGGAGGTATTTACCTCCACGTGTAAACTTGAAAAGGATAGAATACTTTAGGATGCAAGAAGAAACCCTAATGAGTTGGCTAATAACCCTAGAAGACTTGTCGGATCAAGAAGATAATTTATATTAGGTTATTAGCCTCCAAGAGAAGAAGTTGGCCAGAAATAATAATATATACTGAACAAGAAGATACCCAGAATGAGAAGTTGGCCCAAGCAATTAGCCAAAATTAGTATAAATACAGGAGGCCAGTTCTTATTCTGACAGGCATTCTCAGAATTGCAAAGCAACACTTGTGCGCACTGCAGTTGCCCAGTTTCTGTGCAGGTTTGGAGGAGAGCTGTTGTTGCAGCTGTTGCAGCTAGCAGTTATGCTTGGACTATCTATTGGCTAGGGTTTGGACTATCTGATCAGCTCTTGTTGATGCGCTATCCTTGGGGAATGGTGTGCTAACCTTTGTTTGGCTATCTAGCCTAGGGTTTTCTTCCAGAGTGATTCTCTGTCAAGGTTAAGGTGCTCGAAGGGTGGCTTCGGCCTATGGTTGGGTGACAATAGAGATATTGTCAATGGTAAAACGAGCACATCCATTATATTCTAACAGGTTATGGGCCCACACCTCCTTCATTTAGTCTAACCGCTAGAAGGAAAAATAGCCATAAGTATATTAAGCTCATTGAAGAACTGTCGCTAGGGTTTCCTAGCAGGAGCAGTCACCAAAGCACTACCGCTAGGGTTACTAGTAGGTGCAGTTGCAGAAACCCTAATCCTCTCATTGAGGCACCTTAAGTGAAGGTATTGACCTAATCTCTGGACAGATCAATACGCCCTAGCCGAGTGCATCTTCTGGTACTCTCAGCAAGCCAAGACGTCAAGTTTGAGTTTGTGGTCAAATCTAGGGTTTGACCAAGTCAAAGTAACCATGACTTATTCTATGAAGTCAGAGAACAAGTTAGATGGAGCCTCTAACTTCAGAGCATGGAAGACAAGGATTGACCTCATCCTTGCTAAGAATAAAATGCTGGATATAGTGAAAGGAAATATCATG
>JASDQU010095221.1:5459-16096 GCA_032191745.1 Picea mariana | reverse complement strand
CTAGGGCCTCTCACATATCCTTAGCTGTCTTCTTTCCAGACAGATGAGGAATAATGTGGTCTTTGACTCCATCAACAATGATCCTCCTTGTCTTCACATCCTTCTTGAGATGGGCTAGTTGTTGTGCTGGATCAGCTGGAAATACTGCTTTCCCTTAAGCAAACTCCCACAGTCCATTTTCCTCTAGCAGGAAACCCATTCACTCCCTCCATGGACTGAAGTTTGAGGCTCCTTCCAGTCTATCTTCAAACCTCAAGCCTGCACCGGCCATTATGTCAGCTTCTCTGACTCACACACCCTTTCTAGTAACTCGTCCCCTTTGCTGATTCACACCTGGTTTGCACAGCAAATGACTTGGCTCCTTTTGTATTCAAAGGCTGAGCTCTGATACCATGTTAATTTCCTATAACTTGTTATTGTTTTCTAAAACTCAGCAAATTAATTTACTGTTCCTTAATAGATTTTATACCAAGATTTGAACTACAACAATAAATTCTAACATCTGATCTATGAACAGAAATAAAACCGAGTTAAATAACTTGCATGCACAACAGAATAAATCAGAAACCACACACACAAAGAATAGACACCAGATGTACCCTGGAAACCCCAACTCTGGGGAAAACTAACAAATGAGGATTTTATTATTATTGCTTCAGCAGATCCAGAAAATTAATACACTAGTGCCAAACCTGGCAGCTTCCTTCGCAAGAAAATCTCATTGGATCTGAACAAATCTCACAAAGTTTCGGCCCCTTGTCTGAGTTTTGATCTCCCTGTAGTACGGATCTGTTAACAGTGGCTGTAGATGCTGCTGGGAATGCTCATGGCCCCCACGAATTAGCTTGATATGAGTTAGAGAGGCTTGGCCTAGTCTCCTCTCCCAACAGCTCCAATTGCAACCCCAAATCCGGCCTCTTCTGCACCTCCACACAACTTCTGAATACAGATTTTCCCCTCACGGCCTTACCACAAAGAGACACAGCCTCTACTCATAGATCTGCACATGGCTAGACTGTAGATAGTTGGCTGGACTGTAGATAAAGGCTAACTGCCCTTCAATCTCTCTCTATGCCACTTCATCCTTCCAAAGCTCTGCTTAATTTTGATCTGCAGCAAACAAACCCTCTCAGAGTCATTCACAACTCAATGATCTTCCTGTAGATATGAAAATTACTCCATCTAATCTCCCTCTAGTCATCTCTCCTTCATATAGATCTCCAACCTAGGAATCAAGGGCTGGGATTAGATCTCAAGCCATCCTCATCAACGATCATGATCTAATCAAGCATTCACTAGATCTTATCTAGATGCTTCTAGAAGAAAAGTAACTAAAGTGATTAATAAGTGACATTTCCTAAGTTAGACTTAGGAAATATTTAATTTTCACTTAACCACTTTAATTAGTCATATTTCACTTAAGAAAATTACATGACTAGGAGATTAATACCATCCGAGCTACAAACTTAACACTCCCTCTTAGCGAGGAATGTATTCTTCACAACCCCCAACTTGTCTCTGAAGAAGACAAATTTTCCTTTCACCAAAGGCTTTGTATGTCTGCAATCTGCTCACTGGTATGCACATACAACAACTTCACTGTACCCCTTTGCACATAGTCCCTGATGAAGTGATAACAGATCTCAATATGTTTGGATTTGTCGTGAAACACAGGATTCTCAGAGAGCTTAATGCAACTTTGATTATCGCAGTGGATCACTGTCGCATCCAAATCTTGTCCAAATATCCCCATGAGTAACTTCCGAAGCCAAATGGCCTCGCATGATGCCAGGCTGGCTGCCATATACTCAACCTCTGCAGAACTCAACGTCACTGACTTCTACTTCCTGCTGTACCATGAAATAGCCCCTGAACCCAAGCTGGAAACACAACTTGACGTGCTCTTTCTGTCTACAACGCTGCCTGCCCAATCTGCATCCGAATAACCCACTAGCTGCACTCCATCCCTACGGATATAGCTCAATCCATACTCGACTGTCCCACGCACATATCTCAACACATGTTTCGCAACCACCCAATGCACTTGCTTCGACTCTACCATAAACTTACTGAGTGTATTTATTGCAAAAATCAAGTCTGGCTTGGTGTTGACCAGATACATCAGAGAACCTATGAGCTATCTGTAGAGTGTGGTATCCAATCCCTCTAACTTGGACGCATCGATCTTCTTCCAGTTCGTTAACATAGGTGTTTCCATAGGCTTGCAATCCTGCATACCAAAGCGCTTCAGGATCTCCATAACATATTTTCCCTGACCAAGGAAAATCTGCCGATCCTTCTGCCACACCTCCAAACCAAGAAACTAATGCATGATACCCAAGTCCTTCATCTCAAACTCATTAGCAAGATCCCTCTTATAGTTTTCTATGAGCTTCCCTGATTCTGTCATAAACAAGTCATCTACATACAACACAAGAATGAGTGGCTCTCTCCCAACCAAAATATAGTAAAGGTTAGAGTCAACCTCACTCTTGGTGAATCCCATCCCAAGCAAATAATTGTCGATCCTGCTGTACTAGGCACGTGGTGCCTGCTTGAGCCCATATAACGCTGTCTTCAACCTACCTCAAACCCCTCTAATTGCTCTATGTATATCTCCTCCTCTATCACTCCATTCAAAAACACTGTCTTGACATCCATCTGGTGGATCTGCCAACCCAACTCAGCTGCAATGGATATCACGGCCCTGCTGAAAACACAACCTGACGTGCTCTTTCTGTCTACAACGTTGCCTTACCAATCTGCATCCGAATAATCCACTAGCTGCACTCCATCCCTACGGATATAGCTCAATCCATACCCGAATGTCTCGTGCACATATCTCAACACATGTTTCGCAGCCACCCAATGCACATGCTTCGACTCTACCATAAGCTTACTGAGTGTATTTACTGCAAAAATCAAGTCTGGCCTGGTGTTGACCAGATACATCAGAGAACCTATGAGCTGTCTATAGAGTGTGGTATCCACTCCCTCTGACTTGGATGCATCGATCTTCTTCCAGTTCATAAACATAGGTGTTTCCATAGGCTTGCAATCCTGCATACTAAAGCGCTTCAGGATCTCCATAGCATATTTTCCCTGGCTAAGGAAAATCCGCCCATCCTTCTGCCACACCTCCAAACCAAGAAACTAATGCATGATACCCAAGTCCTTCATCTCAAACTCATTAGCAAGATCCCTCTTATAGTTTTCTATGAGCTTCCCCGATTCTGTCATAAACAAGTCATCTACATACAACACAAGAATGAGTGGCTCTCCCCCAAGCAAAATATAGTAAAGGTTAGAGTCAACCCCACTCTTGGTGAAGCCCATCCCAAGAAAATAACTGTCGATCCTGCTGTACTAGGCACGTGGTGCCTGCTTGAGCCCATATAACGCTGTCTTCAACCTACCTCAAACCCCTTTGACTGCTCTATGTATATCTCCTCCTCTATCACTCCATTCAAAAACGCTGTCTTGACATCCATCTGGTGGATCTGCCAACCCAACTCAGCTGCAATGGATATCACGACCCTGATAGAAGAATACCTTGCCACGGGTGCAAATGTCTCATTGAAGTCAATCCCTTCCTTCTGTGAGAATCCCTTAGCCACAAAATAGGCTTTGAACTTATCCACACTGCCATCTGCAGTGTGCTTGATCCTGTAAATCCACATGGATCCAATTATTGACTTTCCCTCAGGCCACAACACAACCTCCCATACGTTGTTCTTCATGATAGAAGAATACTCTTCCATCATGGCATCTCTCCACACATGTTGCTTAGATGCCTCTTGAAAATCGAAAAGCTCAACCTCTATCAACTTGCTCATAAGAGCCATATAGCTGGAAAATATCTGAGGTGGTTTTCTCTGGCTGACTGATGTCCTTGGATCATCAACATGATCCTGAGCCTCCCTCAATGTACGCTCAACCCACTTCGACCTCCTCCTGTTAGATGTCTCGGCATGTGTCAATGGAGCATCTTGCTCCTCATCATGCTTGTCATGCTGCTCACTTTGCTCTACCTGCACAACGTGCTGATGCTACTGTCCATCCTGCACTGAAGTCTAGGGTCTTGGCTGTGTAGCCTCCTCAGGTATGATCTGAACCAGTCCTTCTGCTGACATCTGTCTGCAGGACTTCCTGAGAGCCCTGTCCTCCTGAAATCTCACATCCCATCTCACAATTGTTTTTCTTAGTGTAGAAATATAGACCCTATAGGCCTTTGAGGTCTTACTATAATTGACTAAGATGCCTTTCTCCACTGTAGGCTCTAGCTTGGTTCTCTTCTCTGCTGAAACATGACAGTAAACCAAGCACCCAAAGATGCGCAAGTGACCAATCTTTGGCCTCTTCCTTGTAAAATCCTCCTCATGCATCATCCTCCCTAATATCTTATGCAGACTTTGGTTCTGCAGATAAACTGTAGTGTTGCATGCCTCAACCCATAGAAACATGGGCAAATTCTGAGCATGCAGCATAGCTTTAGCTGCTCCAACAATTGACATGTTCTTCCTTTCTGACACACCATTTTGCTGTGGATTATACGACATGGTTAACTCTTTCTTGATCCTTGCGGCACAGTTAACTCTTTCTTGATCCTTGATGTTGCACAGAACTCCTTGAAGGCATTCGAGGTGTACTCGCTTCCATTGTCCGACCTGAGTACTTTAATTTTTCTTCCTGTTTGGTTCTCCACAAGAGCTTGAACTCTTTGAACCGATTGAAGATTTCGTCCTTTGTTTTCATAAAGTATATCCAGGGTTGCCTGGAATAGTCATCTATAAAAGTGACACAATACTCATACCCACTTAGTGGAACTGATGACATAGGTCCACAGACATCCGAATGAATCAAGTCCAAAATCCCTTTGGCTTTGTCGTCGCTGCTAGGAAAAATAGTCTTGGCGTACTTTCCCAAAGCACACCCCTTGCACACTCGGTCCTGATTAGAACTGAAGTCTGATAGCCCAGTCACAGACTCCCTGAGCACTTTGAGTGCTCCATGATGTAAATGTGCCATTCTCCTATGCCAAAGCTCCTCGAAATCTCGGCCACTGCAACTGTTGCTAACCAACGCACATGCTGGCTCAAACTGCAACTTATATAGTTTGCCCCTCCTCACACCCAACACTTTGCTCATGGTTGCACTAGAGCCCTTTGGACGTATGTACACCTTTCCATCCTGGAAAGTGAGCACATATCCCTTGTCTTCCAACTGTGAGACAGAGATCAAATTCTTTGTTACACTAGGAACAATCAAAGGAAAATCCCTTTGATGTGCAGAGCTGTCCGACCACTGTCTCATAGAGCCTCAACAAAGCAACAATGAGACTCAGGGAGGGTGGTTTCTCTCAATTGTTGATGTTTCTCTAGTTAGCAGCATCGGACAAACATTCTCTTATATTGGTCATGCTGACTTGACCAAGGGAGATGACTCATTCACTCACGGAGCTTTGCTAGTGGTGAATGGTCCAGGCATAGTCTTTTCTCCTGACGAGGAGTAGATAGACTTGAGGTGCTCTCACATTGCCTACTCCAGGATGAAGTGATCTATATTAATTAGACGTGCATGTGAGGAAATGATCATCAACATAAATATAATATATAAATAATATATTTATAATATAATGCATAAATATATAAATAATCAATAATTAATAATTAATTAATTAATGAAAAGACAATAACGGAAAAGACATGTCCATTAATGAAAGGGCACTCCGCCCAAGTATATATATCGGGGCCCTCAATTGTAATATATGATCTCATACAATATTTACTTACAACAACCTCTCATCAAGTCTACTAAGTCTTGTTGAGATTTTCAGTGTGTAATTATTCTATGATAACAGTAGCACTTAAATCATAAGGCAAGGATTATCAGATCTGAAAATCAGAAAATTCAACATGTTATCAGAGCTAGTTAAAAGCTTTCAGTGCCAAAGCTAGTATAAGTCTTTTCCGAAGCTAGTTAAAAGCTTTCAGTGCCAGATCTGATAGATTTGCTTTAGATCTTTTATTTTTTGCAGTTGCACAATCGTGGTCGCGAGCGACCTGTGCACATAGAGCCGCCACATTCTCTTTGGTCGCGATTTTCCTAATTACAGGGCGCGATCGCCTTAAGGATTGCATTACATAGTGCGACCAACTCTTTTGGTCACTCTTTGTTTCTCTGCAAGTTGCGACCGATCGCACTGTGATAACTAACAAAGCTGCTATAGACTCCGCAACAGTGATTGGTGTTCGAGAGGGAGGTCTATACAGATTGTTGGGATGACCAACCCAGGCATTGGTACATGACAACATTAGTTTGTGTGAGCTATGACATCAAAGATTTGCACACTTACATTACAGGGCTTTACCAACATTGAAGAGGATGGTCACAGGACTTTTAGAGCTTCAGGTAGAGCATGATGGCATTTGCAGAGGATGTGCACTTGGCAAGAATGCCAAGGGATGTTTTTCGAGCAGTGACAACAGGTCCAAGGGGATCTTGGATCTAGTACATTCAGATGTATGTGGACCTATGACAGTTGCATCTTTGGGTGGATTCTTGTACTATGTGATATTCATTGATAATTTCTCTTGCAAGACATGGATCTTCTTTAGGAAGACCAAGGATGAGGTCTTTAGTAGATGCCAAGAGTTCAGGGTTCAAGTAGAGAACCTAATAGGGAAGAAGATCAAGTTGTTGAGGTCAGATAATGTAGGAGAGTACACTTCCAGGGACTTCAGTGATTTTTGCAAGGAGGAAGGGATCAAGAGGGAGTTGACCGTTCCTTACAACTCACAACAGAACGGGGTTGCTGAGAGGAAGAACAGGTCCATTGTAGAGGCTTCCAAAGCCATGATTCATGATTAGGATTTACCCATGTTCTTATGGGGAGAGGCATCCAGTACAACAGTGTACGTCCAGAACATGAGTCCTCACCGGATCTTGGGGGACAAGAATCCTAAGGAGGCTTTCACAAATGTGAAACAAGAGGCCAGTCATTTGAGGATCTTTGGTTGTCCAGTCTACATTCACGTGCCCAAAGAGAAGAGGACGAAGTTAGAACCTTCTGGAAAGAAGGGCACTTTTGTGGGATATAGCGAGACTTCGAAGGTCTACAAAATCTACATCCTAGGACAACGTCAGATTGAGGTTAGTTGAGATGTTACTTTTGATGAAGAGGTAGCCTTCAGGAGGTCTAGAGAGTCGCATATAGAGATTGATAGTGAGGAGCAGGAGGCTCTGAAGGATAAGGGTACAAATCTCTCTAGCCCAGTTGTTCATCCTTCAGACTATCAGGAGGAGTCAGTAGAGCCAACAGAGCTAGTGGATTTACCTAGAGATGTTGCAGTGACTAGGAAGAGGCCAACATGGCTTCGTGACACTTTGCAGGATGCAAAGAGGCATGCAGCTCCCAGTGGTACTTTCAGGGAGAGAAAACAACCTCAGAGGTTCTCGAGTTATATGGCATTGACGAGTCACATCATTGATTCTGAACCTTCCAATTATGAGGAGGCAATAAGTCATCAGGTTTGGAAGGATGCCATGATGGAAGGATATCAGTCCATCATGAAGAATGATGTGTGGGAAATGGTTCCGAGACTAGAGGGGAAGTCAGTAATGACTTCCAAGTGGATCTATAAGATCAAGTATGCAGCAGACGACAACATCGAGAAGTACAAAGCGAGGTTTGTGGCGAGAGGATTCTCTCAGAAAGAGGGAGTGGACTATGAGTTGACTTTTGCTCCAGTTGCCAGGTACACTTCCATCAAGACTATTATTTCTCTTACTTCAGTTATGGGTTAGAGATTACATCGGGTGGATGTGAAGACCGTGTTCCTCAACGGTGTGATTGAGGAAGACGTGTACATAGAGCAACCTCAAGGATTTGTGATACATGGGAAGGAGTCTCATGTTTGCATATTAAAGAAGGCTTTGTATGGACTCAAGAAGGCACCCAGGGCATGGTATTCTAGGATTGATGGATACTTGATGAGTTTGGGCTTCAATAAGAGTGATGCAGATCCCAACCTTTACTACAAGGTTGTTGATGGTGATCCGCTGATCTTGGTGTTGTATGTTGATGTTCTATTCCTTACGGGGGCAGATAGACTCATTGTTGGGTGAAAGAGGGAGTTAGCCTCGTTTCTTGGGATTAGAGGTGTGGCATAAACTAGGTGAGATCTTCCTTGGACAAGGGAAGTACACAGTTGAGATCTTGAGCAGATTCGGTATGATGGATTGCAAGTCCATGGCTACACCTATGATGACAAATCTGAAGAAGCTGAGTGATTCCGCTTCAGATTTAGATTTGGTGGATCCCACTATGTACAAGTAGTTGATTGGATCCTTGATGTACTTGGTTAACACTAGGATAGATATTTTCTTTGCAGTGAGCACCCTGAGCCAGTTTATGGTTGAGTTGAGGCACTTCCATTGGGTTGCAACAAAGCATGTGTTGAGGTACTTGTGTGGTACAGTTGGATATGGTCTGAGATATGTCTTAGGTGGTGAAGTGATGATGCAGGGATATACTGATTCTGATTGGGTAGGGAGTGCAATGGACAGAAATAGCACTTTGGGGTGTTGCTTCAACTTAGGATCAACTATGATATCCTGGTTTAGCAGGACACAAACTTTTGTAGCACTCAGTACAACAGAAGCAGAGTATATCACAGCCAGTGTCGCAAGTCGTGAAGCAGTATGGCTTCAGAAACTTCTTGCATGACTATTTGATTAAGAGCTAGAGACGACCTTAATAATCTGTGATACTCAAAGTTGTTTTCAAAATTTATCGGATAATCCACAGTATTGGTGATTGTTTGTCGACGTTTTGGATCCAAATCAGGATCCATCTTTAGGACGTAAAGCCAAGGATAAAAGTTGAGAAGAGCAGCAATAAATATCATCTTGTTTGGAGGGAGAAAACTAAGAGGTCGGCTTAAAACCCTAAAATTAGTTATTTAATAAAAGAAGCCCAAAAAATAAAAATTACTAAGAAAACAAGAAAACATTGGAATTATTAAGTTTTAGTATTAAGAAAGACCTAAAATTATTAATAAAATTACTAAAAATTGGTTATATTAATAAAGTAATGAAACTTAAATTTATGTTAGTATTATTAGTATTATAATCCAAGGGTTATTAATAATGGTATATAAACCCTAAAATTACTAAGTTTAGTCTAAAAAAGCCCTAGTATTATTAATAATATTATTGGGAGTAGTATTGTTAATGAATTTTTAAACCTTAGAATTATTAAAGTTGGTATTTATTAGTATTAGAGTTATGAGTGTTGGCATTGAATATTATAACCCTACTTTTTAATGCTAGTGATAAGGTCTTAGTCTAACTAGAATTCTTAAGTTTATTAGTAATGTGAAGGTTAAGGTTAAGCTATGATATTATTAGCATTATGGTCAAGATAAAAGTTGGGGACTAACCCTAGGACAAAAGACCAAAAAACAAGAGCAAAGAAAAGGATCCAAGGAGAGTAAGGGAAACCTTATTAAACTTACCTGCTACTGCTGTGATGGATCAAAGGTAGCCAGTTCTCATTTATCTCTAGACCATTGTCCCTATTTAGGTTGTCGGGATGCTTGATGATTTCTACTGCTTCCCTGATCCGACGTTTTAAAAAGTGATCTTCTTTTGCTAGAATTTTGGTATCTTCTAGGAGCACATGGTGTTTAGCTGAGAGAGAGTGTTCTGCTAATGCTGAGGTGCGAGTACGTTCATTCTTTATGTCAGCTCCATGTTCTTTAATCCTAACTTGAAAGGAACGACCTGTTTCTCCAATGTAACATTTTCCACAAGACACACTCCTTAGAAAGAACGACCTGTTGTGAAGGAAGTATGTCTCTGCTCCACATTCTTTAGCTATCAAGGAGAATTACTTGTGGAGACATACTTCCTAGTATTATTAATAATATTATTGGAGAATTACTTGCGGAGACATACTCCTTAGAATGTAACAGATCAAACAGTCTGATCAATAGCAGAACACAATTTAACCTCTAGGGACTCCAATCACAACAGGTCATAAATATTTCATACAACAAGGGGAAGACACGTCCATTGTAGTGTGTGAAATGATTAACCCAATCAAGCAGAAAGATTGCGGCATTAACAAGATAGAATCAATATGCAGAAAAGAGAGAGAAAACAGTGAGGACATTGCTGCTCATTTCATGTCATCAAACATGGGTGTGTAACTTCTCTAATAGAAGGGAAAACATAGGTGTGTAACTTCTCTAATAAAAGGGAAAACATAGGTGTGTAACTTCTCTAATATGAGCACCCACTATGCTGCCATGAATGCATTAAAAGCAGGTAACTACTTGAAGGTGGGTGGCCTTGCTGCTGGCTGCAGATAAATGCTTGAAACAGACCTGAAATAGTATTAAAGGAGTGTGCCCTCCATAGCTGGTAGCTGCTCCTAATTAGGACTGTGCCACCTGCCACTGACATGTTGCCAATAATAGGGTGCCATAACGTGCTGGTATAATGTCTGACTAACTTTCATGTGACTCCTTGAAGGTGGGCACCCCTTGTGCCTAAGAGTAGGTCGTGTGAAGGAAATAATTGATGCACTCTCAACTGCTGCTAATAATAGCAGCAAGATACCTCCAAAACAG
>JASDQU010095219.1:658-14060 GCA_032191745.1 Picea mariana | reverse complement strand
TCCGAAATCCTACACACTCAGTAAATCTGAGTCAATAGCACCTGTCTATGTCAATGCAACAAAATAACATGACATCAACCCATAACGCCTCATAATCAAAATCAAATGTTTTAATAGCATAATAATCTAGATCACTTGCGAGCAAGTGTCCTCAAAGAATAAGTTTGCTCAATGTGCAAGAGCGGGATGTTACATACACCCCCCTCTTGGTCTAAACTTTTTCTCGAAGTTTCACAGTATAAGTGCTGAAATAATGTGTACCACGGTATCATAAGTCTATCTATCAAACAAAAATAGAAATTGTTGGTGCATATCATATGTGTCCTCCCAGGTCGCCGAGTGCAGACTATAGTTGTCCCATTGGACCTTGACCCACTCTATTGTTCGATGTCATAGCTGTCGAATGCGATGATCCAAGATGCATATCAACTCAGCCGAGAGTGCCCCCTCATCCAATACCTTCAAGGAAATCATGTTAATAACATTCTTAGGATCACTAATATAATGCCTCAAAATAGATACGTGAAAAACATCGTGCATACGCCTCAAAGAATCAAGCAAGGCTAGTCGATAGGCCACGGGCCCCTTTCTCTCCACAATCTCGAAAGGTCCCATGAACCTAGGAGAGAGTTTATCTCCCTTTCCAAACTTGATTGAACTCTTATGCAGTTTAACCCGCAAGAAGACTCGATCACCGACCTCGTAACTATGGTCGACACGGTGCACATCAGCGTAACTCTTCTGTCGATCCTGCACTTCTTTAATCCTTTCTCTTATTGTTTGCATTTGCTCTTCCATTTCTTGGATCTCTTCTGGTCCCACTAGGACCCTATCCTCAAGCTGATTCCAACTCAAAGGCGTCCGACATGGTCGCCCGTAAAGAAAATTGAAAGGCGCCATCTTAATGGTGCTTTGGTAACTGTTATTTTAAGCGAATTCCACCAGTGGAAAGAATTCTTCCCAACGCTTTTGTTGGTCCATCACGTACATGCACAACATGTCCTCCAAAGTCTAGTTTTTTCGTTTGGTTTGCCCGTCAGTCTCCGGGTGGTACGCAGCAGTGAAGTTAAGTTGGGTTCCCAAGGCCTCTTGGAAACTCATCCAAAATCGTTCAGTAAAAACTGATTCGCGATCAGATATAATCCTCTTAGGCACGCCATGAAGCCTCACAATCTCACTGATGAAAACTCTAGCTATGTCAGGTGCCTGATATGTCGTACGCACATGAATAAAGTGATCACTTTTCGTCAAAGTGTCTTCTACTACGAAAATCGAGTCATGTCTCCTTGCCGTCAGTGGCAATCCAACAATAAAGTCCATCGAAATAACCTGCCATTTCGATTCTGGAATAGCATGTGGCTGTAGTAATCCTGTTGGATGTCTATGTTTAGCCTTTACCTACTGACATTCTAGAAATATGGCCACATAGTTGACTATATCTGACTTCATTCCCTTCCAAAAGAATAAGGGTTTAAGGTCTTCCCTCATCTTCATGACTCCTGGGTGAGCCATGTACACTGCTCTATGATCCTCGTTTAGGATCAAACTCCTCAACTCGTCGTTCGGTGGTACATAAATCTAATTGTTAAACCTCAATAATCCATCATCGTCAAACGCAAATCCTTAAAATCTTGGTACCATCATTGTGTTTTGTCCGATAAAAACCTCAACCTCTTTGTACCAGTCATCGTCACACTGTAAAGTTAGAATGTTTTCACGTATATTCGTCTGAAAAGGCAACACCGAAAAGATGCATGGTCTCTGACTCAATGCATATTCCACTTGGTTCATTGTTCCTTTTATGTAAGTAATCTCGAAGTCATACTCGCTAAGCAATTCCAACCAACGTCGTTGTCGCACGTTCAGGTTGCTTTGCATAAATATGTGGTGTACTCCACAATGGTTAGTCCTTAGTTCAAATTTTCATCCAATAAGGTAGTGTCTCCAAACCTTCAAGGCATATACGATGGCTAACAACTCCAAATCATGCGTCGCGTAGTTCTCCTCGTGCCTTCTCAATTTCCTCGAGATGTAAGCGATCACTCGACTGTCTTGCATCAAGACTCCACCTAATCCTTCCTTGGATGCGTCAATTCTTACCAAGAAGTCTGCGTCCATGTCAGGGACCTTTAGAATCGTTTTTGTTGTCAACAGCTCCTTGAGCCTTTGAAATGCTACCGCGCATTTCTCAGTCCAAACAAACTTCTTGTTCTTCTTCAGCAATTTCATGATCAAATTTTCTATCTTCGAAAATCCCTCGACGAACCATCAATGGTATTCTGCTAGACCCATGAAGATACATACTTCTGTGACGTTCGTTGGCACAGGCCATTCCATAATAGCCTCAACCTTTGTTGGATCCATGACGATACCTTCGTCGGAGATGACATGCCCTAAGTAGTGAATCTTTGATTTATAAAAAGAGCATTTGGACAACTTCCCATACAATTTGTGTTCTTTCAAACACTGTAGTACCAAACGTAAGTGCTCGTCATGCTCCTCCGTCGTCTGAGAGTAAATCAAAATATCATCAATGAATACTTGGATGAACTTGTCCAAGTACTTATGGAACACCCCATTCATCAAACTCATAAATACCCCTGGGGCGTTTGTCAGTCCAAACGATAAAACAATAAACTCGTAATGTCCAAACCTCGTCTTAAAGGCGGTCTTAGGGACATCATACTCCTTGATCTGTAACTGGTGATACCCTAATCGCAAATCAATCTTTGAAAACATCATCGAACCCTTCATTTGATCAAATAGATCATCTATCCTCGGCAACGAATACTGATTCTTGATCGTTGCCTTGTTCAATTGACAGTAGTCAATGTAGAGCATCCTTCTTTTGTATGAAAATAACAGGCACACACCACGGTGACACACTTGGACGTATCAGTCCCAGGCCCAACAATTCCTTCAGCTGCATTATCAACTCTTGTAATTCCGAGGTCGACATACGATAAGGCATTCTAGCTATTGGTTCAGTCCCCAATTTTAGGTCGATAGTAAACTCCAATTCCCTCTCCGGCGACATCCCAGGTAACTCCTCCAGAAAGACGTCTACAAATTCTCTCACCACCAGAAGGTGTTCTATACCTTCCGCTACTCCCTTCTTGTTTAACGCAAGGATCGCATAAAGCTTGCACCCCTTGTGCATGTTCTTCCGTAGCTATAAGGAAGAGATGAACCTCAGGAAAACTCCCTAGTTTCATCCTACGATCACCCGTCTCTATCCCTCGTCATCGACCAAGCTCAACCATTTCGTATTACAGTTGAGTTTCGCCTCATGTGATCCCAACCAGTCCATACCAATAACGACATCATAATATCCTAAGATCATGACATACAGGTTGGCCCTGGTGACAAAATATCCCAGGTTAAGGGTATAGCCTATAACCTTTCCTCCAACATTTTGTTTGGCTCCAAAATCCATCTCTACGAAGATAAACTCATCCTGTCCAACTGCCTTTACCTTAATCCTTTTTAGCGTTGCACTAGAAATGAAACTCTCGGTAGCACCACGATCTATCAAAATACTAAGGGTCTAGTCAGTGACGGTACCTGATGTCTCGAGCACAGTCGAATGGTGCTCTGCCTGGTGGTTATTCACCGCTTCATGAATCCGATGGGCCTTGCCCAAATCTCTCACAGTAGTGGGTCCAGTTGATCCAAATGCTCTAATCCTCTCCATAGGGCAGTCGCGCTAGTAGTGTGGCTCCCCACACGTCCAACACCCCTTATTTGGTTCAGTACTCTTGGTACCCGAAGTAGAAGATGACGGCCCACCAGCCTAGAATCCTGATATGTTTTGCTGAACAGGCCTAAACTGTTGCTGATGCGGTCGACGTTGTTGTTGATGTTGTGGTCCCCGATAAGGTGTTCATTATTGAGGCGTCGATCGTCGATGTGTAATGAGATTGGATCCCCTCTAGAAGCCATGATATCCTGGCGTATGTCTGGCTAGTGTCTGATGTTTTTGTGCACCATATGACACCTACCCTACTGGTCTCACTGGAGTCCTTCTCTGACCCCCGCTTATGAGCTCCTCCTTTTCTATGAGGGCCTTTTGGATGGCATCATGCAAGGTTTGAGGCATCAAAATCCTAACCTTTGCACGTAAGTTGCCAATAAGGCCAAACACGAACCTGTTGACCTTGATTTTCTCAGTATTAATATGTGGAGCATACCGAAGCATCTCCATAAAATGAGCCTCGTACTCGGGCACCATATGACCTCCTTGTCATAAGGCGTTGAACTCATTGAGCTGACGCTCAATGAATTCCTCTGAAAAGTACCTCTCTCAGAACCGTTCCTCGAATAGTTCCCATGACACGTCTTCGATGACCATGTTCAGCTGTGGTAGGAGCGTCTTCCACCATAGAAGAGTGCTCCCCTTTAGTTGAAAGACCGCCATGTGGACCTTCATGTTGGAGGTATAGTCACGAAGCACAAAGCACATCGTCATATTCTCCAACCATGCCTCGGCAGCTGCACCATCCGGGGCACCAAATAACTCGAGAAATTTGACCTTATCAAGTTCACGATGAATGCTACCAGTACCAACTGGAGCGCACGGTGGACCCTCAGGGGGTGCCAACGCTCTAGCCTCATCTCTATCCAAACGGCTGATCAGTGCCTTAGACATGCACTAAAAATATCTAATCATTCTGACCACATCACCTACTGCTATCTTCTCCTTCCTGACAACATGTTTGTCTCCCTGGGGGTTGGACACCTCAGGCATGGATGCTACTGGAGGCGTCGCACCTCCTCCCCTAGCACCCCATCGTCTGCCTATGCAGCGTCCCCTAACCATGATTACTTGCACGAATACAAGTAAACTTAATTAGCAACATTATAATCAAATCATATCAACGAAATCTGTAGTGATCCCAAGTCGCAGGTTGAACTTGGCTCTGATACCATATGTAACGACCCCTTCGTTACGGCCATGGGAAAATTATTTTTTTTTTGTTTTTGTTTTTTAAGAATTAAGAGGCAAGAAGGCAACAACGACAACGGTTTAACCACACCACAGACGACAAACAGAAGCATGCAACCCAGGATATAGGAAAGTATGACTCCACTCACTGGCACAAGGGCAGTTGGGCAACCATGCGCAGAATAACAAGGAGGAACGACTACCCGCCCGACGCAACAACACACTCCTACACGCTAAGAGATAACTTCCCCTTCCCGACACAATGACGTTGATGAACAAGACTAGAACCAAATGCACGAAGGCATTCCACCCCTGCTCCCAAGCAACTTACCACGCTCGACAACACTCCCCAACATGCACCGACTCCTGCCAGGTTTTTGTTTGCCACTATCCCATTGGGCGTGCCATGTTCCCTTCATCAGGAATCATGTTTTCCCCAGGTGATAGACGCGTCGACAACCTTGGTACCACTCATCCTATCAGGACTGAGGACTCTAGATAAATCCGACGCACTAGAAACCGAATACCGAAAGGAAAACCACACCCATACCCCAACTACAGGTCGACGAAACGCGAGAGGACGAAGACAAGGCATGATGCAAGCCAATACATGACATCGTCCCTGACCCAACCAATCACCCAGTCTAAACCAAACAATGATTTCAATCTATTTTAACATGGGTTCCATTCTAAACGGGGCACGTCAAAGTTACAATTAGTCAATAATGCACCCGTTAATTTAACGTTAATACAATCAGTCTTGCAAGTCTAAGTAATCAATACTAAATCTATAATTATAAATACCATCTAACCTCCATTATAATGAATTTAGCAAATCTAAAATTGGCAATCTAGTCTTTACTCACCAACCTAATTTTAATCATTATTACAACCTAATGGACAATTATATATTAATCCAAAATCTCCATCCAACTAGCCATTAACTTGAATAACAATATTAACAATCTTAATGTAGGATGCTACCATTATAACACTTATGAACAATTTAATCTCAACATGTAGTCTAGCTATATTGACCGAACCAACAAAACTAGTTGTCTATTATCATTGAGAAGGAAACTGCTAACTATTAACATCGTTGTAGCAATAAAACAAGGAAAATAACATAGCAGTTACCTAATGATTAAATTAGCAATAACAAGGCAATTTACATGATTGTTATCATAACAAGTAATATAGCAACAACAAGGCGATTAACATGTTGATTAACATAACAATTAATATAACAATAACAAGACAATCACATGACTGTTAACATAACAATTAATAGMTCAAGTATCAATTTAATATTAACGAAAGATATGGTTGTAGATMAATTTGAAACAGGATCATGATTATGTTGCAGAGTTGAGGTTTGAATATTTATGACAAATCCAATTTCGGTGAATCAACTTGATGTCAACTCAGTCATGCTTAAAACATCAATCAATGAATTATATACATAAGCATAATTTATTAATGTGTCAAGTAACCGTTAATGTTCCTTGTGATAAAGATTAAATAAAGCATAATTTCCCTCTAAATGATAATAAGCTTTTTATTTAAAAATTAAAAGATACAGATCAATGCATATCATTCAAGTCAAGTAAACAAGAAGATGACAGTGAATCTCTCCTAATCTGTAGACATTATTTTTCACTAAAGTCTAACTACAGTAAATCCAATGGGGATAATCATTACCTCGGGCTCATTAAGGTTTCTAGAATCATCACATGGCTCCCATTAAAATAGCTGAAAATTAAACAATTCCAGGACATCCGGTAGTAAACAATCGTCGTCATTTATGGTTATATCGCTATCGTGGTGATTACAGTGAGCATTGAATGGCATGCATACATTCGCTAAATAGTTTAGTACTTGGATGTGCTACGGTCTTAAATTTGCAGTCATTGTGTTTCTATGGGCATTAAAGGCACATAAAAATTTGCAAAAATAAAACATTTATATTGGGATACACGGCATCGGTTAACACCATCTCACCCCACACATCTGATTTGGGGTTACTCTTACTTAACATAAAACTTGCAGAGGAAAAAGGCCAATGATCAACCCCAACGACCGAGGCTAATCAACCGCGGGCTAAACTTGAAACCCAGAAAAAGGGGGAAAGGAGTAAAGGACGCTCAAGTCATCAAAAATGCGCAAAGAAGAGAGGTGTGTTGGACGCTCAGTAGTCAACAATGCAGAAAAAAATAAAGGTTGTGAAGGACGCACAGGTGTGAGGACAACAATGTCGAGCACAAGGGTAAATCGCAGAGCTAACACGAACAACCCAACACCGAGATAAATATGGCATTTGCCCAGTAAAACCAACATCATTTCTGCCTATTCACGAAAAAAAAATTCGTTATGTTTAAGAAGGAACATTTAAGGAGGGAGATAACAATGATAAGGGGGGTCTGGGTTCTGATTAAAATTTTTTGTTACACACTAAATAAACTTTCCATCAGAATAATACTGGCCACAATATGTAAAAACTCAATGTGCTCATAGCTTTGTCACCCATATGTCTAAAACGCGATCAAGAACACATAACAAGCTGTCTTCTACACCGCATCAGTAATATAAAATATGAAAAAGAAATGTTGGTTACAAAATCTACCGTCGCGCATCACTATATTTTAAATTTTTTGTCACTCATTTAAGATAAAAGAAATCATTACCACTAGAATAATAATAAACACATGTCTGTATCATATTAGATATAAAATCACTACAATATATTTATATTTGTCGGGCCAAGAAATGCAGAGTAATCAAATCTTTTGATATCCCAATGCAGAGCATAAAATCATTGTCTAAAAGTTAAAACGTCGGTATGTCATCACGGAAGGGATTGGCTGGCAATTTGGGGTTCAAATGCAGGTATGAAGTCAATCGCAGACAAAAACAATGATGAACAATCAAGCATAGAACTAAACCAACAAGGATGCAAAGAAAAAAAAAAGCAGAGGCACCTTTGCTAGAAGGCGCAGGACAAATAATCAGCCAAGGACAACCACGGAGGTAGACGGTTGACAGGAATGTCCTTGTCTCTTCATCCACGTACAAATAAGCAGAGCGTTGAGATCCATAGGTCTATTAATGCCGAAGTGACGACCGTAGATGAGGCTCCTGGCCAATTGCTCAGGCGAGGAATGATGATCTAGGGACGAAAGGAAAAAATAACCACAATATTCACAAATCAATACACCAAAGGGCGGTCAAGAAATGCCGGGAATTGAAGGCCATGGGAGTCAATCAATCATCAAGCTATAAGCTATGGGAAAATTCAGTCATCAACTAGAACGCTAAGACAATCATATTCCTTACCCAATTAAACATGCAGATCCAAAGCATAAATCATGCTACAATCTACCATGCAAAAATAAAGAAAGTGTATCGTTGCCTGATCGCCCACTCTGAGTTGATGTCTCGTGCGCTCCGTGCAACTCCCGCTTGCCGACCGACGAGACTTCACCGGTACCTCCCAGCCAATGCTAGGGGTACTCTTCTTCCCCCTTAGCCCCTCGAACCGCAAAGGGGCCACGCACACTAACCAAAGAATCAGCTAGCTCCTAGCTCACCTCGCAAGGTCGAGCTACCACTTCTCACCAAGCTGGGTATCCCAACTCCCACAAGCTAAGTCAGTCAAGTAGAGATTTATGCAGTGTAATGTTACGCAAAATAGAAGAGGTCCATCATCCTTCTCCTCCCTCCATTATATAGAGTTTCAAAGTCCCTTATTTTCCTAAAATCCCATTTTATTTAAAGTTTAATTAATTAATTCACAAAATCCTCCCCGTACATGTGTCACCCATCCCCTTCATTCCTCCAAAAACTAATTTCTTTAATTAATTAATTACCCTTATTTCCCTCACCCACCTAGAGTCACTCCTAGAATCGCTCCTAGGTGTCCCCAAATTCCCTTACAGGTTTTAATGACTTTCCCCATTATTACTTTGCTAGTTCAGTTTAACTTAGAAAGTTCTTAAATGGTAGATACCTTACTAAGTTGGACTAATTGTTTTTTCCTCGTGTTTCCCCTTTCTTTTAAGGTTTCCTCTTTTTCCTAGTTTACTAATTATTTTAGATTTCCCCTTTTTCCCTTTTTAATTAAACTCAAAAAAAGGCATGTGTAGAAACTTACCCTTTTTCCCCTTTTTAATGAATTAAATTTTTAATTAGCATAATAAAGTAAAACAATCATTCCCCCCTTTTTTTAAGTTTTATCCCAAAAGATTTTTATAAATCACTTTAATTGCTTACCCCCTTCTTGTCACAAGGTTAATGAAGATTATCTTTATTATTTATTTTATTTTTATTTTTGTATATATGTTTATTTTTATTAATATTTTTTTTAAAAAGGTAAAATTTTACCACCAGTAAAGATTAGACCTAGACCTTAATTTCTTAGGTGAGGCGACACAATTTTTTTTTTAAGGGAAAGGTTTCAAATCTTCCTTAACACTTTATTGTCCTAAATCCATCTAGGTTTATTCATTTATTAAATAACCATGCGACATGCCCTTAAGGACGCACTAGGTGCTCCAAGGGTGCCACTCGCCTCTTTCTGTTTCTCTTGCATGACATACCCTTTACGATGCACCACATGCTCCAAGGGTGCCACTCGCCTCTTTCCATTTTTCTTGCGCGACATGCGCTTCAGGACACACCACATGCTCCAAGGGTGCCACTCGCCTCTTGACTGACTTGGTAGATGTCAATAACCCCTGGAGTCAACACTCCGTCAGGTGATCTTGTGGGAGACTAAGGGCCTCTAAGAAATAAGGCCTCTGCCTTATTGCACGCCCCTTAGAATCATCATGAGCGACTGTTGCAGTCGGCCCTCACGGCATCGTGGGTTTTCTCGAACTAGGTAATCTTTAACCTACAGTTCAAGCCACGGCGGGAGTGCTAATAGGTTGTGGAAGGGCTGTTGTCCACACCTCTCCCTCCACATCTATAGTAGTCCTGCGTGACCCCTCTACTCCACATGTGAGTCTGGTCGGCAAGCTATCATCAGCTTGCATCATCAACGAATCATGTCAGAAATATATCCATATCATATCATCTAATCATATGCACTAATATCACATATAAAACAATTAAACCCCAATAGTTCACTCCCTGACTCGATCCGGAGTCCAAGGGCTTCCATCGATGCCCCTGCATCTTCGAGGTTCGAAATCCTACACACTCAGTAAAATTGAGTCAATAGCACCTGTCTATGTTACTGCAGCAAAACAACATGACATCAACCCATAACGCCTCATAATCAAAATCAAATGTTTTAATAGCATAATAATCTGGATCACTTGCGAGCAAGTGTCCTCAAAAAATAAGTTTGCTTAGTGGGAAAGAGAGGGATGTTACATTTTCAATGATTTTCCACCACCAAGCCTGATGATCCTCTGTTCCCTCAAGAGCTAGAGCTTTATATCAAATTTTTGGTACATAGTCTCCAATTGAATTTAATAACCAAACCATATGATCATCGCGATCTATTATCCTAACATAAATAACATAACTATCTTTTAGTTTGTCTGTATACCTCTACCATATAATTGTATCCTCTTCCCTTAGTCCAATCTCCCTGGAGGATAAAGGAGAAAATGTGTTGTAAAAGTAACATTGATAAAAGTGCATTTATGATTGACTTATTGACATGTTGTGATCTACTTTATATATATATAAACTATAAACACAACACATTGATAATGGAAATATTACATGGGTGGTTTGTTACCCAACCTTTAAAATGTTATCCTTGCCAAATTTAGATGGACTTCATTCAAAAATCATTTGTAAAAAACCTTTAAAGTAAAAAAAAAAAAAAAAACGCTTAAAATGTTCAAATTGGAAAAAAAATTCCATATTGCATCTAGCTCATGGTCATGGGGAGCATCCTCCTAAGTCATTGAGAAAATATATAAACACCACTATTCCAAACTATTTTTAGTTTTTCATAGAATGTGTGCATTGAGAAAAGAGATGCTAAAAAATCTACATTTATCTAATCAGTTGGGTCATGTTAGCCTAGATCCATTCTTGAGACTTCAATAGAATCTTTTCGAGTAAGTTTCTTGGAGGCCCAAGGGAGAGACCACATAAACAACGATCCTTTATCCTTTTTAAATAGATAAAAGGGAGAGACCACATAAACAACAATAGTTGATCCATCCTTTTTTAAATAGATAGAAGGGAGAGACCACATAAACAACAATCGTTGATTCTTTCTTAAATAGATATTTATGGAAGTATCCATGGGTTATGAAACTCAAATATGATGACAAATTAGGGAGGAGTCCCAAAAAAAAGTCAAGAACAATCTCTATTGATGGTCGATTTGGAGGTTGTTGAGAGATTACAAATTAGGGAGGAGTATGTGTCAAAAATAAAAGTCAAAAACAATTTCTATTTGTGGTGGATGTGGAGGTTGTTGAGAGATTAGATGAGATGGGGTGAATTTTTATTATTTTGGGGAATGGGCATTCTCACAAAGTAGAGAAGGAAAACACAAGAAGCATCCAACAGAATAAGATGATGTTGAAGAAACTAGTTCTTTATCTCTAGCTAAAGCTTAGAGATATTATGCAAATTTTGATGTTCTATGAAATATGTTAACATATTAGTTAACATATTTTGGATAAAAAAATCTTATTAATCAACATATTAGTTAAAATATTATTAGTTAACATATTTTGGATTGAAAAATGCAAGTTTGCTTGTGTAAAATCTTATTAGTTGACATGTTTTGTATAGAAAATATACATTAGAGTTACATCCCGTCTCATTTTTTCTTGACAGCGTTGTTGTTTTATCTTGATATATATTTATTCTTAATGTTTTAAGACCATGAACTATCCTTTTATTATAGTAAGCTAAAACTCTTATGCAAAACAACTCCTATACTCACTCCAATTTTCAGGTGGCCTACATGAAATGGTTTTAATTCTAAATCATTCAYTGTATATTGTAATTCTTGTACTCACACCAATCTTGGAGTAAGCTAACTCGGGAGCAATCTTCCCTCCCGAGTTCCGCTTTTCARGGAAGATTGCTCCCAAGTTAGCCAACTCCATTTTYARGCATCCTACCTGAAATGACTTTAATTCTAAATCATTCACTGTATATTGTAATTCGTCTAGGTTCTGCTCCAGACAAGCAATCCAGAGGCCTTAAATAATTCATCAAACTTTTGATGGTGTCAGGCTGTCAACCATGTCAGATAGCAGAAACATAGAGGACAAGATTGTACCATGCACAACATTCAGAAGTTATGGGAAAGTTGCTTACATTAAATGTGGAGATATTTGTCAATCCACCACTAGGGCAGCTGGAGCACCTGATCGCCAGGTTGCAGAGCCAACAAGACCCTTGTGAGATGGAGGACTCTGCAATTATCATTTTCTGTCTATTAAGTCAACCATCCTCGTCCATTGTGGCRTTGATGAGAGATTGGGAGGCRAGATGGTTGGGGGCATAGTCTAAATATGAGATTTTTTCAAATTTTTTAGGTTTTAGGTTTTGTTTTTTCATTAGTTTTGTTAGTTTTGTTGGAAAKTYGGTTGTAAATTTGAAAGAAGGGATGAAATTGCAGATATTAGTTGTTGGGATTGTATAGTCAAAATAAATTAATTGTTTTTCAAAGTGTTGGATCTATCTAAACATTCAAAATTGCAATTTAAAAAATGTAAAATTGCAATTTAGCCCAACAATTCAATTACAAAATTCAATAATAATTATAAAAAAATAAAAAATCTAATAAATAAACTATTCCATCAAAAAATTGCAACCTCATCATTTATTAAACCCATAGTCATTATTTAATACTGAAGAGGAGAGAAAGCAATATACAACCTGTTGCAGACCATTGAATGTTGCGACAACAGTATATAATCCTCCGATCACCTTGCTGATATACACACCCTGCAACAACAATATATAATCCTTTGATCACCTTGATATACACACCCTGATATATCTGATGATGTATATACTGCCTGCATTCAATGTTGCATGGTTGTATATTGCTAACAGAGGAGAAGGGGTTAATGGCAAGTCAACGGACTGCAGTCTCTCAACTCCACAATTTGTCCTATGTTGTTGATCTCTCTGCCTTAGATTGCAGGACTTGTATTTCCTCATAATTTATTTTGTTGGGGATAATAATTTTTTATGGTATCTCATGTGTAGTATTTGTGGCTTCACGTGGTCTTGATGTGTAGTATGTATGGCTTCATGTGGTCTTGTCGATCATATTTATGGTTTAATTAAATTTTTTTTTTTAATTAAATGTATTAAATGGAGGAGTGACTAACATTATTAAACATTTGAAAGAGGCACGATAAATGTGTTGGATGGATATCCAGTTCTTATATCATTAAACATTTGAAAGACGTATATATTTAGTTTAATTTTATTATGTAATTTATATGTATTCATATGGTTTTG
>JASDQU010095217.1:5247-21802 GCA_032191745.1 Picea mariana | reverse complement strand
CGTTTTTGTTTTTAGAAAATACAGTCACATAATCTAAGTAAACTATGACAGACTGATTGATTAAGCCTCGGAAAGCAATGTCCATTGCTCTCTGAAAGGTGGCTCCGGCATTAATCAATCCAAAGGGCATTTTACGATAAGCATAAGTGCCCCACAGAGTACGAAAGGTAGTTTTTAGTTGGTTTGATGGAGACATCAGGACTTGGTTGTATCTAGAGAAACCATCCAATAAGGATAGCCTCTCGGAACCAGATACCTGTTGAAGGATCTGTTCCATGGGCAGGACAGGATAGTTGTCTTTATCAGATGCTCTATTGAGGCAAAGTCGAATTTCCCCATTTTTCTTCCGGACTGGGACAAGGTTGGAAACCCATTGAGTGTGCCTAACAGGAAAAATTATCTTAGCATTTAGGAGCTTATTCAATTCTTTTTGAACGGTCGGTTCAAGTTTGGGGTGCATTTTTCTCAGTTTTTATTGAAAGGGTAAGGTTTGGGGCTTCGTAGGGATGACATGTTGTATGATATTAGGGTCAAAAGTTTTGAGTTCATCGTACGTCCATGCAAAGACATCTTTAAATTCTTTGAACAATTTAATGAATGCATCTTTTTCTTGTTGAGAACATCCCAACCCTAGATTAATGCTCTAAGGATTTTCATTAGTTCCTAAGTTTACTTTTTCATAAGATAACGAGGAACTATTGGTTTTACAATTGACCGTCTTTTTAAATTTATCTTCAAAATCATAAAACTTCTCTAATCTAATTACATATTTTGGGATCGAGTTTACCATATCCGATGAAGATTCAATAGTTCTTGGATCTGGTATTACCGTGAAATCGCGCAAATTTTCATCATGTGTGTGTTCATCTATCACCTCTCCTTGAAAGGTTTCTTCCATGTGTAGAAAGTTAATGATCTGCTGATCGTCATCAAATACTCTCCAGTTCGTGATGTTGTCAGGGATGGATGGCTGAAACAACAACTCAACTGAGAATGCGTCTGGGGACAAGCCTTCTACAGGAAGAAGTTTAGAAGCTACATTAGCTAATAAATCTGCTTCAGAGTTATTCAATCTAGGAATGGAATTTATATTGAAAGCGGAAAATTTGTTCATTAAATTCCATACCTCATACTGGTAGCTTTTGAGATGCGGAGACAGACAATGGATAGAATCTCTTACCTGTCTAACCCCTATTTCAGAGTCGCCAAAGACGGTTAAATTTTGAATGTTAATATCCACAGCTTTTCTAAGACCTTGCAATAAAGCCTCATATTCTGCAGTGTTGTTAGTGCATTCAAATTCCAACCTACATGCTATCAATGTTTTTTTACCTGCCAGATCGATAATGACGCAGCCTGCTCCAGCTCCTTCTTTGGATTTTGACCCGTCAAAATACAGAGACCAAATTTGATTTGCTTCGGGCACATAGAATCATTGCATGGAAGGTGTTGGCTGCATATATGCTACAATATCGGACTTTCGTTCTGGATTAGTGATAGGTGAAGCTTCGGCCATGAAATTGCCGAAGAAGGTGTTCATTCCTTGCACTTCAGGTGAATCAGCAGAAGGTGTATATGGTTCATTGGGATCGTTCAAATCAGTGACCGTGAACTTGAGGTAACGCTCACGATTTACTCTGATTTTGTTAGGCTTTCCGTTGTCTGGAAGCCATAGATGGGACCAATCTGTTGCGAAATAACCATGTAGCTGCTTCGACCAGTCCCTGCTTAAAAACAGACCATACACTTTTGGAATATCCACAACAATTATATCGATAACTTGATGAACCTTGGGGTTAGACGATAATCTAATAAGAACATTTTTTAGTTCGCCTATAACTTTGACATTTGTCCGATCAAGTTGTATGATTTTTAAAGAAGATGGTTCAACTTCAGTGTTAATCTTTTGGCAAATAGACCAAGGCATCACATTAGATGATACCCCTGAGTCTACCATGCAATTGTGCACGTTTCTATTAAAAATCTCGAAATTTAATAGAAAAGGAGGTACATTTTTGCGAGTACTAAGAGTAGTGGCTTGTGTCTTTTTACTCGCATTTTCTAAAGCTATTTTATCTACATTATTTACATTACTTATAGGAAGGCTTCCTTTATCTTGAGGATCAGGATTATTTTTAGTGGAAGTCTTCTGTGGAACTTTGTTTTGCACAACCTTGTTACCATTAGAATTACCATTTTTTCCATTCTCCGAGATATTTTGCAACATTTTTTGTAACAAAAACGGAAACTTCAATAACTCATAAATAGAAATGTTAGCCCTTAACTTTTTAATATCTTCAACAACATCATAATCTTAGTTTGGGTTTATATTACTCTTAGAGGGGCTTTCGCAGTGCAACATATTAGATATAATTTTTGGGGTTAACTGCGTAGAGTAAGTCATTAATCTATGACCCATATCCATGAGTATTAGTCGCAACTGACCAATAATTCTCATGATTTGAATAGTCCACTTAGAACGCATTGCATCGGGTGATGCTCACAGGGGTGAAGAAGTGGGATTGAAACCAACGAAATGAATCGCATAGCATCAATCATCACTTCCAGGGCTTGCACCTGGTAACCAGGACTTCCCAGGTGGTCACCCATCCCAAGACGACTCTGGTTCAAGCGTGCTTAACTCTGGAGTTTTTCCCACAATCAAGCCCACTTAGCTTGCTACCCCATGGATATGGGTCATAGATTAATGACTTACTCTACACAATTTATATTACTCTGTTTAGACTTAGCTGATTTAGATTGCTTGGGAGGCGGAGTTGTAGTGTTTTCGGTAGAAGGTTTGTTTGCAGTGTTACTCCTGGTATTATAAGGATGAACCGTCTCGAAGTTGTCTTGAAAGATGTTGTCCGAGAAATGTCCAAAAATTTTTGGAGAAGACTCTTCTTCTTGAACTGTCTCTTGTTCAACTACCTCCTCAGGAATCTCAGGAGGCATCAAGTTATCTTGGGCTTCTAGAATTGTTTGAAGGGCACATTGCAAACTTTCTAGATTTAGGCCTTCGGTGGTTGGATTAGGTCGGTTGGTAGGAAAAGGATTTTGGAAAGGAGGTTTGTAAGGCCCCTTGCTCAAGGAAGCTTCTTCGGTCGACCTTTTTAAGTATATAACTTGATTTGACAGTTTTTGAACAACTTTGGTTAGGTTTTCCAAATCAGAGTTTTCAGGTTGTGATTTATTCTGAGTGGGTCTGGGGAGGATTTCAATCTTCTTTTTGGAAGAAGAAGTAGTCTCGGTTTCATTGCTAGAAGAGTCTTTAAGGCTAAGTATATATTTTTCAATCTGGCTAGCCTCCTCGAAGGATTCTAACAACGTGGCTTTCTTAGATCGTTTAACCCAAATAGCTATACTTTGATGCAAAGCTTTAGTGTAGTATGCTATTATAAGACTTTCAGAAGGCATAGAATCTGCAGGGATTCAGTTTTTAAGTGTTAAGAATCTTTGATTAAAGTCTTTAACTTTTTCTTTTGGGTTCATTCTTAAGCTAGAAAGGTCCATGACTAGGACTTCTGGAGGCTTACCATCTCCGAACTTTTCCAAAAAGCATGACTCAAACTTTTCCCAAGACACGATGGTATGGGGTTGTTGGGCAAAGTACCATGTAGATGTATTACCCTCGAAAGTATAAGGGAACAACCTACAGACAACGTCTTCATGTTCGACATTGCAGAGTCTTATGGCTAACATAAACTTTTTAATGTGATCTTCAGCGATCTATTTTGAGTCAGGGTCAAATTTTGGAAGCCATTTCTCCAGGTTCTTAGGTAAAGGGTGTTGATCTCCAAGTACAGCTACAGCATCCTGGTCCAACTAGGGTCCAGCAGGGTTGTTCAAATTTTCCATTGGGGTGGTGGGTGCGGAAGGATGAGAAGGGGAATTACCTTCGTCAGAGGAATCTTCTCCAGAAGAGGAAGGAGATGATGGAGGTGGTGAAGGGGGTATCCCAGATCCTCCTGCAGCAGGATTTAAGATTGGATCTGAAGGATTCACAGTGAGGTTATTGTCACCTAATTGTTCTCTGATATCAGATAAATCCAAAGGTTGACCCCACAGACAGTTTGGTTTCCTCAAACGGGCTAAGGCACTATGTGTTTTAATAAGAGATTGGCGGACAATCTCTTGTATGTCACCACCTGTAGGATTAGGGGTTGCTGGCTCAACTGTGGTCTGGGGATCGTCGGTTGAAGTAGATGTTTTTTGAAGGGGAATATTATCGTTTGAATGGCTTCTAGTCACTATAGGTGAGTGATTAGCGGGGGGGAGGAGTCTTGCGACCACCTCGTGCCATTAATTAAGTTCAGGCCCTCCTTCTAGCGCCATTTGTTGACGGGCGAAATCGATCGTTCATCGACTGAGAGAGTGGAACCGGTCCGGGGTTGTCTAATAACCCAAGCCATTTGGGATGAACCACCCTGATGGGTTTAGAGGCTCCATTAGCCAATCTAAGGTCCTAAGTAAAAAAAAATAAAACTAATCTAAACTAACTAATATAACTAAAACTAAATAAAACAAACTAATAAACTAATCTAACTAAAACTAACTATTAAACAAACTAAATTAAAACTAACTATTAAAATAAACTAAACTAATCTAACTATTTTATATATACAATCTACTAACTAATACTATACTAACTCTAACTAATTAACTATCTAATTATTAACTGAAATATAACTTATTCAAAAAATGTACAATATCTACAATTTATAGATATAAATAAAACCTGAAGAAAATCATTGATTTTCTGCCCTAAGACAGCGAAAGATATTTTTGTTGATTTTATAATTTTATGGACACAAATAAAACAGAAAAATAGCCAAACTAAATCACTAATCTGAACTACAAATATATCTAACTAGGATACTAATAATATACTAACAAATTAACGAAAACAAAATACAAACTGACCTGGAGAATTGCTCCAAATTTGTCCTATGTATGATGATTGTTTTAGCAGATCGGAGGGAGGAAACCCGCACCGAATTGTCCAGGAGCTTCTCGTAAACGATAGCTGCAATACTCTTCAAGTGTGTTTATAGGACAAACAAAACATAAAAATCACAACAATCATATGATCTATAAATCTCTACAATTATATAAATTTGTATCCAAAGACTTATACTAAACAATTCAATTGATGAAGAAGAGAGATCTATCATTCATAAACTGAACCAAGTAATTGCTGTGTTTTTCTCTTTTTTTTAAATATTGAAAAAAATTAGACATGGATCATATTAATCAAATCACATCATTTTGAAAAAGACTATGATAGCTAAAGTAGTCACTAATCCAATGTAAATTGATAAGCATAAACTTGAAACAAAAGATTGATATTATGAAAAGCGAAAGCTGTAGAAAAACATCAACTCTTGTCTCAGTTTGTATTAGAAATCCATAGCCTGGTTCTCCCACAAATGAGGATGATCCTTATTACAAAAATAACAAGTATTTATAAGTTTTCCACAGGGTAAAACCTCTCTGTGGAAGTTATCAAAACTGTTTACATAAATCTGGGAAGATATCCCAATCTTAACTAAACTAAGAAACTACAATAAAACTAAACACACAAATATCCTCTAGCCTACCCAATTTGTCCCATGCAATTCGAATTTACTTGAAAAGGACCAAAAATGAACAAGTTAGAAGGATTATTTATTAATAAAATGATAAAAATCTAATCCTATAGACTAGCTACAGAATCTTGCGATTCTGTAGCTGGTCTAAATAAGACACAGAATCAGCATTAAAATCGATTGAAAATCTTTTTAAGAATCAAATTCAATTAACATCCAATAGCTATTTGAAAACGAATCATTCAATTTGAAAATGTTATACCATTCGAAATCAAACAGGATCAAAATCAATCACTCGAATACAGAAATAGGCGTACTCTATTTTGTTTGTTACCACAAAGTCGGGTGACAAAATTATATGGAACAGTAATGTAATCGTTTCATATCAACTTGAAATCAACATAATCAAAACAAATCGCAAGCAATGGTTACGCTGCCTTATCAACAGGATATGTGAATCTGACAAATCGTTATAACATAGCAAACGATTCATTCCACGAATAAATCAATTCAAACTGGCACGAAAATTAATCCAAATAAAATCGTAACAGGATCGATTGATTGGCAACAGAATTCGCAATTTGTTATTGCAAACTAGGCAAATAGGATTGATTAAATTTGATCAAAATCGTTCATTTGACAATGAATTATAATCGGACTTGACAAGAATAACGAATGTTGATCAATTTGTTTTTACCATTCAAACAGAGCAGCAATTAAAATACGAATCCAGCTCATAAAACAATCTTGCCAACTCAAGATATGGGATAATCCAATCATAATAAAAGTGAATCGAACAGAAGAGGTTTTAACATAATCATTATGAATCAAAACCATTCCACGATTCGGGCGCATTTGTACAGACTTAACTGAGAGCATTGTTTTCATACGAAATAGAGTCATATTTTCCAAATCCAAATCGAACAGAGTTGTATTCTTGTTCTTAGAAGATTACTTGACAATCATATTACAAGATCGTAACAACCAAAATCGTTTGCCAATCACGACATATGAATCATAACGAAGTCAAATTCAAACATGATCATATTCTAAATTGAGTATGAAAAATTTATGTTCGGAGTGGATACAAAACGAATTGAATTGAAAGAAAACCATTAATTTCGTTAACTCAATCGAGCAAATCCAATCCAATCGAAAATCAATCAAATCCGATAAAATCTATCAGTGACTAAGCTGGGTAAATCATGTAACCAAATCGAAATTCCATTCATTCTTAGCAAGCGAAAACACTTTACAGGATAAACACATTATGATAGAGTCATTTCAAAATGTAAACAGAGTTATTCGAAGACTAAATTTCAACCACTATATTACTCATGGTCATTCATAGAACTAAAACGATGTCAAAATCATACTTGTATGGTGAACAAAAGGCTTGATCACAACAATTTGGAGTTGATAACAACTGTGGCTGATTCAACAGTCTTGAAAAGGATGGATCCAGTTCTCTTCTCCTTCTTATCAGTTGTTTGGAGTTGGTCTCTTTGGCTGGTCAATACTGCCACTTGACTTTCCAACGATTGAATTTTTGATTGGAGTAGGGGAACATCAATGTAGTATCACTCAAACCATAAATCACATTGGTCATAGGGTGGCTGTGTGGGCTTCAAAAGAGCAGGTGAGGGTTTGGACACATTGCTGAGGGTTTCACGAGGCAATTTGATACCAGGGTAGCTAGGGTCATTCCTTAGGCAGGGAGGAAAATTTGTCACGAAATCGTAAGGTGGTTCGGGGCATAAACCCTGCGAGTAAGGGTACTCGCTGGCTAAGAAATGTTCTACATCAGAGTCTGAATACTCACTTAGGACGATAGGGTTTGACTCAGCAGAGGGTTTAGGTTTGTTTCTAGCCATCCTTGAAATAAGCCGAGCGTTCTTTTTACCCTTGGCATTAGCAGTAGGGTTTGCCTTGGGTTTTTTACTTACAGGATTTTTAATAGTCTCGGCCTTCTCAGTTCTAACGTCTGGTAAGTCAATAGGAGGGTCAACCAAAAGATTAGGAGAGGGCAAAAGGATATGGAAGGGCACGGGTGGCTGAACATTGGTTTCATTAATCACAGGCTTGTCAACCTGTATAGGGTCTGTGTCATCAAAACCATTATGAGTGACGAAATCTCTCCAGCTATCACCATGTAAACTCAAGTGATAAACAATGATAATTTTGATAAGTCCATGGTGGAACAGGCTACTATCAGCCTTCTGCCTTTTAAACCTTTTCAACATTTTATATAGGCTTCGATGAAAGTAAAAGGGCATATTCAACGAGTATCCCATAAAAATCATTAACAAACGTAGGTGGTAGAGAAAGACGAGTCTATATCGACCTTCACAGGTCACGAACTGTTTGATTACCATCAAAGTATCGTGCCAATGTGGTTTAAGTGCAGAGATGGTCATACCTTTGTCACAAGAGGTGACCTTGCATGAGACGAATAGCAGTGTCCAAGGCACCTCTTCAACCTTAGAATTTTTTAACCAATGTTGTCCCGAGGAGGGTAACCCTGTAGCAGAGCTGATAAATTTCTCATCAATTTCCAACTGGATGTCATCCACCTTGGCTCTACAGCCATCAAACGTTAGGGAAAACTGTCGTGCCACAAAAATATTAAAACCCTCGAATTGTTGTATGAAGGTGAGCCATTTGTTTTCCTCCAAGTCTTAGCAGGCATTTTCAAACATTAACAAGGCTTGGTTGTCGTTTGGCTTGATTCGCACGACTGGTGCCATGGAGATGAGCACATGGTAAGCCGAGGGTTTGGTTCATAGCACACACAGGAGTAAAAATTTATGCCAGGCAATTTGAGCTAAGAGAGATAAACGGAGAATAAGGGATAGGCATAAATTCCATCGTGCGAAGGTGGTGGAACTTATATCTGCCATGCACTATAGTTATTGCCAAAGTACAATCGTTGGCTTTCATAGTTGTTCTATCCATTATAGCATAGTTCAAAAGTCATATCACTAGGCCGACCAATGAAACCAATGGTGAGTGTATAAACCAATGCACGAAATCAACGTTACACCATAGTTTTAAACTATCAACATATAATTTGAAACCAAAACCAATGTTTAACCATGCGCCAATGTATTGTAACAGCTTATATCAATGTGCCAATGGGTGTTCATATAATCAACATACCAATAGTTTTGAAAACCTAAACATAGGCATTGTATAAAAAAGATATATATGAAAGATTTAACCATAACACCTATGTATTTTCATAAAACCAAAGGTCAAGTAGTTCAAATAACATATAAATCCAAGAGCCAATGTATTACAAATTCAATGAAACCAAGTCACAAAATCAATTGAAGCATGAGTATTGATCAAAAGATCTTGTCAATTGGATAATGATAAGTGCAATGTAAGCGCAATAGACATTTTGACAAGAAGGATCATGACAGTTCAAATAATGATTTCAATGCGACTTCGAAAGACTTAGGTTTTCACGCTTACATTCATAAAAACAAAATGAAGGTAAACATTCAAATCTCGCAAAAGGAACAAAAATGTCGTTTATTTGAAAATTGCGACGAAAAATTGGTGTTTGTAAAACATGGGTGTAGGCAACTTATAAGACAAAGGAAAAATGTGAATTGGCTACCAACAGACCAGTGCGTAAATATTATCCAATCCCAATTATTCCAATATATACAAATAAATATATATACACAAAGCATAATATTTCTACAATAATGAAACAAATTTACAAGATATCTA
The DNA here is from genome assembly GCA_032191745.1 of Picea mariana. Taxonomy (NCBI): domain Eukaryota; kingdom Viridiplantae; phylum Streptophyta; class Pinopsida; order Pinales; family Pinaceae; genus Picea; species Picea mariana. The sequence goes on along the minus strand of JASDQU010095217.1, from coordinate 12,473 downwards.
CACAATGAATTGAAAGACAACTTTATATTTTTAAAGAATTACTCTCAAATGAATAAAGAATACTTCTAATGAAAAATAATTTAAAATAGATATTTACATAAAATGAAATTGTTGAAAATGAAATTACTTGAAAGTAAATTTCTTGAAAGTAATTGAATAACAAAACTTGAAATGTATAAAATGTGAGTTGAAAGTATTGCAATGTGTGTAGGTTACTTTTAACATATTTTTAGGTCTCTCTTTGAATTAGGGGCAATGACGTGTGAAAGTTCAAAGCCTACACTATGTTACTACCCTAAATCCTTATCCCTTCAACCAAGAGGAAGTGTTGGGTTCTCAACAAGGGAATTAAAAGTTTCCCCTATAGCTCTATAGGTAAAATCCAATATGCTTGGGCACTCAACAAGAAGTACATGTAGAGTCATGAAACTGTCCCCAACTTTAACCCCTTCTATCCTCATGAGTCACCCCTCTTTAATGGTTTTAACAATAATAGAATTGGGTGCCTAATTAAACTAGCCACGTAGTCCTTTGCCCTTTCCTGTTACCCAAGATTCACAAAGGGGAAAGGGGAGGGAATACGGGGAAAAATGCAAGGTGAAAATTTTGATTACTTTGCAAAAATGAAACTCTAACTAGCCATCATGATATTGCAAGGGTGGCAAAGCCAATCACATGCAATTTCTGGGCACAAATGAATACTTAAAATAACTTGAAGTAATGAAATAAGAAATCTAGGCACACAACTTTTCCTTAGGGACAAAGGTGGGAAAAATAAAACAACTTTACAAGCCTCACAACTATGACACAATATGGAAGACAAACCTACCAATTGTGTGCCAAGGTGGACAAAAGAATTTAAAGAATAAGCTAAGTAAATCCTAGCCACTCAGCCTTTTATTTATAGGAGAAGTGGGGCAATTACTTAAGAAAAACTTACAAATCAAGCAACCAATCTAGCCAAAATGGTATTGCAAGGGTGGCAAAGACACACACATGCAAGATGTGGGAAAAGAAAAACTAGAAAATACTTTACAATTTATAAATAATGAAGATAAAAAATAATGCAAGCCCAAGACACCCTCTTGGGCTGCTTACAATGATTTAGAAGGGAAAAGAGGTGAAGTGATCTTTCACCACTACTCTTGGATGACTCCTTGAACTTTTTTTGGCCAAGATTGGGTAGCACCTCCTCTTAGTATGGCGAAAAACCTGCATAAAACAACAAGATATGCTTGCTGGAAAATGCTAAAAATCACTTAGAAAGAGTTAGTTCTGGTTAGTATATAAAACATAAAATTTTGTACTAAAAATCTGAACATAAAACTTTATTAGATTGCAAGATTTATAAGATAAATAAGTGTAGAAAATGTATAAAAGAGAGTTGAAAATGATATCAAAAAAATTAGTGAATAGAATTGAAGCTTTTGGAGTCCACTCTTCCAAGCTTTGGTAAGCTACAACTAGTAAACCTTTGCTACACAATGAGGCAAGAAAGTGAGTCATTCAAAATGGTTCAAAAAATACTTTGTGAACTCAAAGAAAAGCCACTTCTTCACGATTAAAATTGCAACGATGGATTCTGCCTGCAAATGATTGCTAAGCTCTATTATTTATTTATGATAATAATAATTAACTAGTAGGTGGGACCCCCTTGTAGACTAAAGGCGATATGATGGAGGTGTTACGCTATATGTTTGTTGTTTCTATGATAATGTCTACATAGTCTTCTACAATTGATGATGCATTCTTGGTTTCATTCATTTTGACAACATGGTTGGTTGATGCATTGTTGCTAAAAACTATCGATGTTTACTTGCAATACAAGGCAGTGTTATGGATATGAGGATTATTTGTTTATAGGTGTTGTGTTATGTCAAAGCATTGATTAATGTTATTACACATGATTTTATGAAAGGTGATAATTAAATGATATGGAAGCTTGAGTTCAAAACAAAAACGAAAAAAACTATGGATAAGTCCTAAGGCTATGACAAAAGGATTACATATAAAACCTTGAATGCATATATAATTGTTACAAAGTGATGGACCTAGCTGCTATACTATGTGTTTTGCTTAAAAGATTATGCAATTTTGTTTAAAGGATTATATGGAAAGCGCATATGGAAATGTTAACATATGTTTATTATTATATTTGTGATATGTTTCGTGTGGCGCACCATACCATGGATATGGCATTGAATTTATGCAATGGTTATGGTATTGGATTTAATGGTTGATTTTATGTGAATGTCTGGCTAGTACGTGAAATTGAATAGGGTCAGGTGAGGAAGTGATGTGCATTTATTGCACATCCCTCCAAACCAACCTCGATTCTGTCACCCTAGCATAGTTTCATTTGGCTCTATTGGTTGTGGAAGCTCCACGATTTCAAGTTTTGAAGGGGAAAACTCATGCCAACTCTTCAATGAAGCGATTTTTCACAGGTATGGTTCTTTACTTTCCATCCATGATGGACTATCTGTATTATGAATCATTTGTTTGGCTTAGGATTGCATGAGTTCTGTGTTTTCTTGAGTTTTCAACTGGGTATTCAATGTTGTGTTATGGTGTTCTCTGTGATTACTGTGGAATGTTGGCATTTTGAAGGAAGTAATGGGTGTTATTGCTAGTAAAGTTTGTTCATTGGTTTTTGATAAAAGAGAATGGCAGTTAGCTTGGGGTTTATTCTGGTTCTCTATGAAAAATGATGTCAATAGTGCAACAAGATTTGATTTTTATTGACGCGGGGTTTTACCACCAGTCTGGGTATTAGCGTTGTCACCCCTTTTTTTGTCTTGGTTATTGTTGTGATTAGTTTCCCAGGTTGCAATGAAACTATCGACAGTGGTATTGTTGTTTCTCTATTTGGCCAATCCCAAGCTATTGTTTGTTATGGCTTGTTCTTTACTGTCATTATCGATGAAATCATTCCACAGTACGATCTTTGTTTTTCCCATAATATTAAATGGAGGCATGTGTATGTATCGAATGGCCACGGGTTGTGCTATGGTATTCTTTTCACAATATTTTTATCATTTTCTCCTCTCATCTCTGTTATAGTGGTTGATTGTTATGTTTGTGAGCCTCACTGTAAATTGTTTCGAAAGTTATAGACCTCTTGGTATTTGGAAGAGACATTGTCTCTCTGTGTCTTTGAGGATTCTTCATTGTTTAAATCAACCCTCATTTCCTCTTTGCAATAAATTTTAAGAGGAATCTGTGTGTGCCTGGTGTGTTGAGCTTGAATTTCTTTGTTTCTACTCGGGCATTCTCTTTATGGCTCTGTCAAGATTCTGGGGTTATAAGTTGAAGGACTGTGGTGTTTTCAAAAGAGCATGACTCTTTGTTCTTCCAAGATTATACTTGTTGACATGTGGTTTCTTCTTAGTGGTAAATTATTTTAGAAGGTAAAAGATTATGAGCTCTCAGCGTTTTCAAAGATTAAGTATACTTTTGTTACCTCTTATCAATAAAATTCTAAAGAACCCGACTTGGTTCTATTGAGCCCAACATGCTTCTATTTTTCCTCGGGCACCTTTCGGTTTTGTCAAGATTTTGGTTTATCAGTTAAATGACTGTGGAATTGTTTTTCAAGAGATCATAGGCTCTATGACTTCAAGACCATTTCTTGATCGAGTCTTTGTATTTCCTCTCTATGATAAATTTGTTTGAACATAAAAAATGTATGGGTTACCTACAACCCGAGAGCCTTATTTTGGGTCGATTGTGGTCTTTCCACTCATTATTGTGTTAAAATATAACATGATCATGATTCCATTAAGTTTAAAATGAACCTGTGTGTTTTTGGTTCATCAAACATGATCTTACTCCATGTCAAGTTTAAAGGAGACACTTCTGTGTCGATATGGTCTGGTTCTCCTCGTGCATCATATGGCTATGTCTTTTATCAAGTATTTGTTTTGAAAGGAAGTCTGTATAAGTTTGATGAATGCGGATCTCAGGTTTAGATCTACATGTTTTTGGCTAAGTGTTGTGGTTGAATCAAGATTGGGTCGATGATTATATTGTTGAAGACCTGTGTGTATGTTTGGTTCATTAAATATGCTCTTAGTTCTGTTCAGATTTAAGAAGGACCTGTGTGTGATTAAATCAAGCCCGATTATTGTTTGGATGACAGTAGATTATGTCAGTCTATGTTGAAAATGAGACTATTGATGGTTAATCCCGGGTTTATGATTATTTGATTGTCAGGGATGATTATTGGATAGGATATTTGGAATCACGGTGCATATTATATTTTGTTGTAAAAGGAAAAAGTCTAACATTAAAACATACATGCCTGTAGATCAAATGGTTATGATGTGACTGTGGAATTGGAAATGATAATAGCATGGTTATTGTATAGGATGCACAGATTGATATAATTGAAGGATTCTAGGAAATTGAATTTTTTTTATTTATTGAAGACAACAAGCAATCTGTATGCAATTTAGGAACAATTAAATGTTTTGGGTCTTAAAAGTGGATGCTTTGGATTGTGATTAGAACATAGTTATAGTTGTTGGTTGATTTAATTTATTTTTATGAACAGTATCCGTCGTATTCCCTTTCATATTCTCAATTTTTCACTCATTATAACCCCCTCACAATCCCAATTTCATTTTTACATTCTCTGTTCAATAAAAATAAAATTAAAACTCTATATGACAGTGATAAAAAATAACACAGAGATAGATGGTAGTTGATATATTTTGGTATTGTTTGCACAATCAGTTATTTAATAAATTGTTGAGCAGTACTCGTGTTCTTACTCCCTGTCATGATATCACTTTTCCTCTTTTTACAATCCCCCCAGATATCCCATGAACACTATTTCACCCCCTTCTTATTTGGAAATTATTAAATAACTTCTATGGATTGAATTGCATTGGTCTTATGTTAATTTCTGAGCTAAACTTTGTTTAATATTAAGAGAATGTAATGTATGGTCTTTTAAGAGTTAGTTGCTAATAATTGATGCATACAGGATGAACTTCTTCAACATAGACAATCATGGAAGAAACAATAGGGGAAGAGGTAACTGGAACAGAGGGCCTAGAAGGCCCAGATTCTCAATTCATTTCAATGTTGATCCTCATGAGTTGAACCATATTTTTCAAGTTGGGTTTTTCAATTGGATTGGGCAAGGTATAATTTATTCTAGACCAAAGAGGCCTCCCTTCCAGCCCCAAAATGTTCCTGGTATCCCTGTGCCTCCCCATGTATCTTTGCAACAAGAAATTTATGAGAATGATGGATGGAAGGAGATTGTTCACCCAACAATATCCCGCCATCGTGGCTAGAAAATCTTGTCATTACCTCCTCCTCCTCCACTTGTAAACCCAAATTCTCAAATTCCCCCTGCACACTCACCTGTACAGTCCTCCCATGCAAGAAAATGACTCTAAAATTGAGGCTCCCCATGTGCATGACAAAGGTAAAGTTGTTGATGACCCCTCCTCTCCTTCAAGTGACTCGGCCAAGTTAGTGTCCTCCCATATGCACTTGAGGGACAACTGATCCCATGTCATTAGTGAGACCAAGCCTCAAGGTTCCACCCAACCTAAGGCTATTTTAGGGAAGTCCAGAGAGGACATCAGTGACAAAAGAAGAATTGTCTCTCAAAGTGGCAAATGTGGATTTTGATTTATGTGTTATAATTGATTTGTTGAGGACAATGGACTGCAGAAAGTTTTGGACATCAATCTATTTTTGAGGATATTTTGGATATTTACATGTTTTGGATATAATTTGAATATTTCTGATATTTAAATTTCAAATTGTGGAAATAATGGGAGCCACAAGAAGGCATGTGTTTAATTGGTTGTCCAATTATGTTTATTTTTGTTAAGAAATAAAAGGGAGTCACAAGGGGTCCCACCTACTTAGTTATTATTTAATAAAAAGACCCTTAATTATTATGATTATTATTACTTCCCCTAAACTAAAATCGGTTAAGTTTTGGTTAGCTTAACTAAATGAGGTAGTTGAACTACTTCAACTAGTTTGGAATGCATAAAATCCAAATGAGAAGGAAGAACAAAGGGGAGAATAGAAGGAGAAAGCATACTAAGGTTTTCTTTTGAGTTAATGAGATGGTTCGCTTTTCATTCATTCTTCAATTCATTAAAGACCTAATTCTCTTTTTGACAGCAGGGTCCTATTATAGACAACAAGGTTCAAAGATGAACCATATCATTCAAATGCTTGTTTCAGAGGTGTTGATTTATCTTTGATAGTCAATGTAGACTTGTTTGTTTATGAATTGAGTTTCATGGCTGATAAAGGATATTGTGTAGAGTCAAGTGGGCAATAGTCTGTGGCAAGATGATCCATATTTTAAAGTTCAGTTTTTACTTCTTGTCAGAGTCCTTTTGTATGGTTTTTATCGGGGATATCTAAGTTTGACCTTTGTCCATGCCCTCACATGGATTTTTGTAAAGAGAAATATACTTTTGATTTCTTGGAATGAAATAAAGTGATTTATATTCTGTCTCATTTGTGTTGATCTGTGACTTGGTTATTTTGTTTTTTGATCTCCACATTTACTTTCTGCAATCTGTTTATGTTCAGAAAATTATATAAAAATGTTATATTTTGCAACAATATTTTTATTTAAAAAATCATCATAAGCCCTTGTAATTAATACTTGTGGATTGAGAAATACATTGTGAGGATATAAACATAGGGTAATATTTTCAAATATCTTGTCTTAGCCAAGCAATATTTGAAAATGATTGCGTAAGATAAATTCATATCTTTTCTTCAACACCACTCACATAAACCTACAACAATACTACTATAGATTTATCCGCCAAAAAATACTTTGCTTGGGGTTTTTCAGGTAAAACAATGCGAGTTAGATAAACATAACTATAGAAAGGTTACCTCACAAGAACACCAAACAAGAAAGACAAGAGTACTCCAATAGAATACCAAGAATTCCTCCAAAGCTTCACTTCTATTATTGAAAAGAGTGGTTGCAATATGGCAGCAATATTACAAGAGAGGAAATGGGTAAGAGCACGAGATAGTGAGGAGAGAATTGGGAAGCATGGAGTTTCTATGAGAATAGATGTGAAAAATGAGGAGAGGGGCCTTTATTTAAAGAGAGGGAGAGAGGAGAGACCCCCCTTGCATGCATTACTAGTGTCACTCCCAAAAGAAGGAGGCTCACTCAAAAGGGGGGGAGGAGGGGCACCATGAGAGAGGGGAACTCCCAT
>JASDQU010095216.1:22628-41503 GCA_032191745.1 Picea mariana | reverse complement strand
TCTTAAGAGGACTACACTCATTCAAGAAAAAAGGACTAAATGGAATGATAAGTACATCAAGAAGAAATCTTTCCAGCCAGGTGATTGGGCCATGTTGTATGATAGTAGGTTCAATAATTTCAAGGATAGATTTTCCACTCGATGGTTGGAACCCTATGAAGTAGACACAATTTATGACAATGGTTCAGTAAAGATAAAAACCATTGATGAAGATAAGACTTCTTTTGTTGTAAATGGTCATCGATTGAAAGTTTATCATAATCCTATGTCTAAAGAATATTTTATCAAACATGTTCTTCAAAATTTTGAAATGAAATTGGTAAGCAAGAGGAGCTCTCCTCATGTTGATCCACCACTGTAAGTTTTGTTGTGTGATTTAATTTAACTTTGTACATATATGTATATAGGTGTGTTGTTAGATAGTAATTTTGGTGTTACTAACAAAAGAAAAAGTTAATTGTGTTCTCATATAGATAAGCAATAAAGGGGACATATGCCATGTGTAAGTTTATTCCTTTATCCATCCCTAGTATATTACTTATGGAAAGGATCCTAATGGAGTTTTATTTAAGTTTTTCAGACTCCTTAAAATTGAAAACAACAACGAGAATTAACTGATCTGGGCTCGAGAAAAATCCATAGGACAATAGATGGAGTTTTCTTTAAGTTTTTCAAACTCCTTAAAATTGAAAACATCAACGAGCATTAACTGATCTGGGCTCGATAAAAATCCACAGGAAATTAGATGGAGTTTTCTTTAAGTTTTTCAGACTCCTTAAAATTGAAAACACCGACGAGCATTAACTGATCTGGAATAAAGAAAAATCCACAGGACATTAGATGGAGTTTTCTTTAATTTTATCAAACTCCTAAAAATTGAAAACACTGATGAACATTAATTGACCTGGGATCGAGAAAAATCCACAGGAAAATAGTAGTTACGTTTTCCTTTCAATAAAATGGAAGTGGCAACAGAAACAATGTTTAGCCTGGTTCCAAAAAGAGGAGGTTTCTTCATCTCAACAGGAGACTGTCTAGCTATAGTTGCCTCGTTGTTACAGAGCTTGGAGTCCAATCATTGGATTCTTTTACCTCATTTTATGACACTTCTGTTGCAATTTCAACATTCTTGTACCAGTGTGTTGTTTGTAGTTTTTCCAGCATGATACTTCAGCAAAAAAAATTCACATGCATCATCAGTAAGTTCCAACACCTACTTCACCTTGACCCTTAGAACATGCTTAGATACAAAGAAAATCCTACAAGATTCCAGGTACCTTATCAAAACTTCATCCGATACTGGAAACAGTCTCTGTGTTTATCCGATACTGAAGAAAAACAATCTCTGAGTTCATCTGGTACTAGAAAAGACTCTCGGTGTTGGTCTGGTACCAAAACAATTTGTTGTGTTGGTTCGCTACTAAAAAAATTCTCTGTGTTGGTCCGGTGATAAGCTTGTGATCCGGTACTGATGGTGCAACTCTGGTGAAATTGTTCTATACTTGATATTTCCCTTGTTTGACAAAGTACACTTCAAGTAATGGAGGTATGGGCTCATTATTTATTACTTTTATTAAGAATCATATCAATCTTGTGCTAAACATATGGTTATTCTCATATACCTTTGTTACCTTAAGATATTAAACCTCCCTATCATTATCTTCCGAGGTATTCATGTTTATTCCCCTATTTTTAAAATCATTTATGATGCACCCAAATCTCTTCATGAAGTGATCATCCATTCTGAAAATCTCTTGTCAAAAATTTTTGTTCATGTGATGTCGAAATTATGATTATGCCACCTTCTATAACCTTACGTTGTTTCAAACCTATGACGTAGACTGCTGCCTAATGGTGAATTTCAGTCACATGACTCACATTCCCTGTAATCATTATGAAAACTGTTGTGAATGGGATGTGAAATTACTTCTGGGTATGATCGTCACCTTATCCATGGATGCGATCCCTCAACATACTTTATGATTTTTTTCTTACCTCTCCATCATTGTAATTATTTGACCGTTGCATTCTCGTTTCAATTATAAACTCTCTTCTGGATGGATTTTCCATCCAGATGATCATTATTTACCCACTTCATACTATACACATCCACTCTATTCGCTCCTACTATCAATTAATCCCGTTACCTTGTCTTCGTCACTATGTTCTTTTAATTTTTCTTCCAATACCAAACCCTCACCCGAATTCTATTGCCTACACTTATTTTGAGACCTTTTTTCAAGCGAGCATGGGGATTGACAGGCATGAACCAGTTTTCCATCTTTACAGAGAGGTGAAGGAGTATCAAGCATGCATAGAGAAATTTGAGAGGGTTGGATGGGTTCCTTTTCTAGAAAAATTCAAAGGACATCATGAGGGAGTGTCCCATGCCTTCACCTAGAGTTATGATGGAGAGAGTGTCCAGTTGGGGGAACTAAATTTAATAATCACTGAAAGCACCATAGCATAAGTGACGGAGTTACCTTCTACCGGAGAGAAGTATTTCAAAGGCATCATCATTGATAGGAGCCTCTGCCAGAAATTTTTGAAGCCCGGGCATCTGGACCCAAATTGGACAAAAGGAATCTCCCAGAGTTGGATCAAGAAGGAATATTGGACGATGCTTGTCTTCTTGCAGAATTTTTTAACCTGTGAAGGGAGGTATGCAATAAATTTCCTTTATCATTTAAGGTTGTTGTTGCATTTTGAGGGAGGACCACAAATAGATTTTCCCCATTTTCTTTGGATGAGTCTGAATAAAATGGTGAGAGGGGTTAAGTATACCTCTATGAATCCTAAAACCAAAATCTATCACCATGGGTTAATGAAACTACTTGTCGTTCAAGAGTTGAGAAAATGAGATGGAAGTTGGAAGAAACTCCTCAGATAAAACTTTGCTCAAGAGTTTTTTAAGTCCGTAAAAGGAAATGTGATAGGGGAATATAGTAAGGAGTCAGGAAGAAAGAAGAGATATATTAGAAATAAAGGAAAGAAATCCATTACTGAAGAAGATCATGTTGGCGCTAGTTCACCAAAATATGTTAACAAATTGGACAAAGGAAAAACAATAGTGTTAGAAGAACCATCTGCATCTAGGGCGAAACGATCATCCAAAACCAAGGAACCTTGCCCAGACCTGTCCACTAAAAGTAAAACACAAGTTAGTGAGAAAAGGAGGAAGAGACAGAGGTCTGGTAGTGATGCAGGGAAAATTGTAGATAGTGTTCTAGAAATAACTGTTGAATTACCTCAGGAGGAGGTTGAAGAATTGGAAAAGACCCCTAAATTAAGAGTTAAAGGTAATAAGAAACTTGGATTCAATGAATGGAGTTCTATGGCACATTCCTCTATCAGAAAGAAAAGGAGTACACAAGAAGAACAAGTTCCAATGCCTACATATGATTCCTCTAGAAGAAAAATGAGGAAGGCACGGGAAAAACAAAGTCCATTGCCCATATCTGAGCCTAAAAATAAGAAAAGGAGATTGTTTGAGGAGGAAATTTCTATTCCTGTTAGCAAACCCAAGGAAGCATCAGGTCCAACATGCAAAACCACTAGGAGCATGGCTAAACATGTGATAATTCATCATGTTCCTTATTTTCCAGAGGATCCAGTTGACATTCTGACTTCACCAGAGCAAGAAGATATGTATGTAGCAACTATTAGTGAAACTGAGGAATTAGTAACAGAGGCACTGAAGGATTTAAGGAAGGAAGTTGAAGCCAGGGAGGAGATACATGAGCAAGAAACACTTGAGCCTGCCAATTATTTGAACAAACATCATTTGGTGTTGATAGTTGAAAGGATTACAAAACATAATGAAGAATTGAAGTAAGAAGTGGAGGAGCATAAAGTTTTGGATAGGCACATTAAGAAAGAAAATGCATAGTTGAAGGAGCATAATCGAAGAAAAGCAAATGAGTATGACGAGGTCTCTGCCAAGATAAATAAGGTTCTGTGCCTGATACAATACATCAGAGTTATTAAGAGGGAAATTAAGGATGAGGCTTCGAGTTTTGATATCCTAAAACCAGGAAATTAATATTCAGACAGAGTGGAAGACAACACCAGTTTTGAAATTTTGAGGAACCAACTAAATTATTTTTGCATGAGGATATGAAATGACTTGGGCATGGGGGAAATGTTGGGTCTCATTTTTTATACCTCCAATTACCTTATCCCTTCCTATATCTTGAACAAATTTACCTCATATATATGAACTATTTTCCTATTTTCTTCAAAGACATGTCTTTTAGCCATTCTCGTGTATATATGAGGTAATCTATGTTTAAATCATGATTTATGAGATTTCTTAATAGTTGGAAGGGAATAATTGATGTTAAATGCTCTGTAATTACTTTTATTGATTCAAGCAAAACTTATGACACAACTCCTACTCATCCGGTACCGGTTTCGACATTCATCCGATATTAATTTCACCTGGTACTTATTTTTGCCTTCGTCCGGTACCTATTTCCACGCTTGTCTGGTATCAATGTTGTGTTTGTCTGGTACCTATTTTTATTCTCATCTGATAACTATTCCTATGCTAGTCCAGTACTGATACATATTTGACTGTGTGCATCCAGTACCGATCTTCTTGTTCCAGCTGTGCACGTCCGGTACTAGTTCCGCAACTGCAGGCTTGGGTGTTTGAGCAAATTTTCTCTCTATGGATCCAAGGATTTTGTTGGCTCGAACATCCTTTGTTTTTTTAATACCACAATACACTTCATCCTCTTGCACTTTGTGTCATGAGGATGAATTTGTTCCCTTGAAAAACGATACATCAACCAATTGTAATATTTGGTCATTCATTTGATGTTATCTCCAGACTTTGATTGTAACAACTGTTTCTCTTTAAAACATAGATCCTTGTACATGATAGATGTAAATAGACATAGTTAAGCACTGTTATGTTGTAGAATTGATTCTTTAAGACTGTTGATTGTACCCTTGTTTATGAAGTAATGATATAAATTGCAGTTCATGGAATCTGTTAGTCCCTAAAGTTGCACTTGACTGTGAACACCTTTGATCGCCCCTGTCTCAATTGGAGTACTGGCCTTCTTTGTAGAAATAGGTGTGTCTACTTTAGGTGTCTAGGAACCATATTTGAGATTGTATTTTTTCCCTTTAGGTTCCTACTGGACAATCTCATCTCTATCCCCTTTCTCAAACTGATTGGCAATCAAAGCATCTTCATAGTCTTGTTGTGTCACATGTAAGGGAGATGATTTAGAATCATTCAAATGAACTGCAAGGTCTTCTTCTATATCATCCTCATCTACCTCCTCATCTACTGTGTTCTTCTGAAAAGGAGGTAACACCTTTTGGTCATCTTGGTTTTTTCTTTCTCTTGGTAAAATTTGAGGTACATTGTTTGGTCTCCTGAACTGATTTGGATTCCTGTAACCGCCCTCCTGTGCAGGTCTATTGGGTTGTCTTTGTTCCATCTTCAACCTTGCCATTTCAGATGTCAGATTTTTCAGCATTTTATCCATTTCGTCCATTTTAGTATCGGATGTTGAATTAGAAGATGAAGGCAACTCTTCCTTTTTCTTTTTCCTATCTCTATCACTTCTAGACTTCAATTTGTTTGCTGCTAATATGTTTGATTCTACCTCAATAGCCACATATTGCATCACGCTGAGGGTAGCGGTTCTTGTTTCCTTGAGCAACAAGGAAAATTCAGCATCGAATGCATTGGCAAAAGTGATTTTAGCTAATGTCTCTGAAGGTTTTATCTCCTCTAGAATTTTACCATACATCTGGTTGAACCTTTTGGTAAAATCAAGTATTGATTCACCTAGTTTCCTCCTTAAAGCACCGAATTCAGTAATATAGTATTGAAAGTCTTTTTTATCTGCCCAATGATTGAGAAAGGCCTCATCTAAAGCTACAATATCAGCTATTGAATTAGCAGGCAAACTCCTGAACCACTTTCTTTCTTCCCCATTTAAACTCTGTACAAATAATCTCATCCACACATCAGCATGCTCTACATTGAAATTGTCTGCAAAACTATAAAACAAACTCAAATGCTCTTCGGCAGTAACTGATCCATCTCCATTAAATCTGGGCAAATATTTCATATAATCATTTGGTGGAAAAGCATACATGACTTGTGGGAGTACCAGGGGAGCATACCTAGCTGCAACTATTTGGTCCATTCTGTCTGCGGCCATATTAGTTGTATTTAGAGCTATGGGAGTGAGAAATATTGGTGATGCTGCAGGTGAAAGGGTCCCTTGTGTATTACAACTTATATGTATTGTCACTAACTTTTGATCTTCAACAAATAGAGATTTCTCTTCTGGACTATGATTATCTAATGGGCTGAGAAACAGAGGATTATCAAAAGAAAAATAATGTGATCCAAAATCCTCAGATGAGAAAGATTCAAAAGATGATGAAGGTGTCTCTGGTTCACTCTTAACACCTGTGCTGGGACCTCTCGAAATTTCAGTTACAGGCAAGAGGTCTGGATATTCCTATTTGATGAGTTCAATAAGCAACTTCTTTTGTTCTGGATTTAATTCTGAAACATTTGAAGGGAATGAAACTATATCAGACACAACAACTGGCTTAATTTCACTTTTAGGTTTCAAATCTTCATTTGATTGGGTTTTGATGATTTCAGAAGATTCTTCTTGAGGATTTTCTGAAGAAAATTTCCCTTTTGAAAGTGAAGACTGACCAGAAAGAACTTTAGGTTTTCTTAGTATCTTTTCAGGATATGGCACTGCTATTACAGGCTTGGGATCTGGATTTTTCCTGGTTACTGGTCTCTTATTAGATGATGGAGGATTTAGAGGAATTTTAGTTCCTTTACCTTCTCTTTTAGGAGCCAGAATTACCATAGAGGAGTCGCCAGGTGAATAATCGCAGTCTTTAGATAATGTTCAAAATCTTGTTCACCATCAAGATCTGAATCTCAACTTGTCGTTTCCCCGGGGAAGATATCTTTGTTTCTTCGTCCCCGGCAACGGCGCCAAAAATGTTAGTCCCTAAAGTTGCACTTGACTGTGAGAGGAAAATCTAGGGCATCATTCATTTATTGCTAAGTATTTTTAAGGTTTTATGATTTGGTTTTTGTAGGGTGGTTGAAAACTGAGTCAAGATTACAACATAACATGAAAATCAATATCAAAACATAGCATATCCCACTGGCTGAATAATAGGTAGACACATAGATGGACTAAACCAATTTAAGAAAAAGGAAGATGAATTCTTCAATTTGTCAAATTCGCAAGAGTTCTCGTCTCATTATATTATAAAGAAACAAGACTATCAACTTGATATTGTAACTTGAAAATTATCTCTATAGCAAAATTTTCACTGTATAAATTAACAGTCAAGAATCAAAATGCATTGCAATCTGAATAATAAATTCAAGCATGAATAAAGAAATAACAGAGTAGAAAAAAGAAGGTCTAACCATCCATATGCCTTTGCTATTAAGTGTCAACAGAACATAAATGCTTTTTTTACAATAAGTTCCACAAAAAGGTTCTTTGGATCTCCAAATTTTCGACCAGAACATGGTCTCTCTTCAGTATATTTAAACTATCTATAAAAACTTCTAGATCCTATCATCTAGTACAACCTTTAATGACTAGAATAAAAAAGTATCCAACTCCTAAGGTTTTTCACCCAAAAAGAGCTTCTACTACCCCAAAATAGATCACAGCTCAACAAAATTTGATATAGCAAATATTGCCAACATTACATTTGACTCTACAAAATAGGAATTTTGTTTGATTCTGTAAAATAGATCGAAGTCTTAGCATTTCATTGACCAAAACGAGTAGGCTTTTGCCATATTTCCTGGAAAAGATTAAACATGATTGTAACAAATCTCCATGTTACCTTTAAGATATGATCACAGTAGTGGCTTTGGCATTTTTCTGCTTGAGCTTTGTGGTTAGCACAACATTGTGCCAGTAAAGTCTGAAATTAATTTCCCTGAGTTCTTTAAGAAATGCCCTTTGCTCTTTATTCTTCTTTTTAAGACCTTGAATCCTCTCTTGCTGGCGAGCATTCCATTGTTCTATCTGCACCTTCTCCTTCTTTAATTGTTTTATTGTTTTATGAAATTCTTTGATCTTTTCCTTATCAGTTCTAATCTTAACTCTGAATCCTGAGAATTATTCAAAAGGTGCAGTTTCATTCAGGTCTAAGGTGACACTAGGTTCCTTGGCTTTAACCTGGTACTTTGAGACTAATTCCGAGCTATGTTCTTCCTCGAAACTTGATGAATCTAAAGCTCCAGGTACATCTGGTAAGGGATCTGAGTCTTCCAAGTAATCCTGTTTTTCTTCAGGGAATTCACTGATGCCTTTAGCCATCTCTTTGGCTTTTGCTAATCTAGTTGAAGCTCTCGTTACAGGGCCTGTAGGTGGTGTAAGTATTCCTTTTCTTTTGCTGACAAATTTCTTGGGCAACGGGGTCCTTTTCGCCCTTTTCCTGGTACTTGCTTCAACATCCTCTGAATCATCTTCTATGATTATGGTGTTTTCTTCTTTTATTGACGGATTGAACATTGCCTTTGACTTCAGTCTATACTTGTTGGTAACCCTGGTCGAATTTCTTCGAGGTTTCTGTGATACACACACACCTTTAACCTTTTTTCCTTTGATTGTAGCGCTCCTCTTGCTGGTTGATGGCATTTCAGACTTGACTGTAGTTTGAGCAACAAGATCATTATTTGAATATGTTTCCACTTTAACATCTTCCTCAGAAAACATTTCAATTTCGGGCTCCCATCTAGGTCTTTTACTTCTGCTCCTCCTAGTCACCTTGATATCAGAAGACTCATCTTTCACAGGGTTTTCATCAGCAATATCTCGACTCTGTGTGATGTTCTTCATCCCTCTGCCTTTTTTTTACTTATTGGACTGAGTGATAGGGTTTAAGGATTGCGTGAGCCAGCTCCAGGCCTTCTGTAATTCATTCAAAGTAGACATGACTAGGGTTTTAATCAGAACTTGATGGAACAAGCTGTTTTTAGCACTAGTAGAAAGTGACTTCACTTTCTTGGACATTTTTGTCAAGCTTTTAAGCAGAAAATAAGGGATATTTAAAGGGTAATCACCATTTAAGTGCATTAATATTCTGATATGGTAGATATAGACCAATGAAAACCTTCCTTCACAGGTGATGTACCTGTGAATTACAACCAGAGCAGTGTGCCATTCGGGTCGAACCCAACTACGAGGTATTCCCCTTATCCAATCCAAATTCTTCTTATCTGGAAGGAGGAATTGATTTACAAATTCAGTAACCATGTACTCTTTCTTCCACCATCTTTCCCCTCCAACCACGAGCCTGCAAGCCTTTGTGATAGTCTGCTCTTTTACCAACATTAACATCTTACTGATTTCGACCTCGTGACCATCGAAATTCAGAGTGAACTCCATGGAAACCTGCTCATCGTAACCCTAAAAAGTGGTGAGAAACTCAAACCACCCAACGTCTTCGAACCTTTGAGCCATCTGAGGATAGGATTCAAGAAGTTGGGCACCTTCTGGTTCTATTCTCGCAACCTGTCCGCTCCTCTTTGGTGCCATCAAACACAATTCTGCAACTGTCATCTTCGGGTTCCAAATTCGGCACCTGCAATTGTTAATGTATAACGTTTCTTTTAATGGATACCTGCATTCCTCACTGCAAGCCTGAAATAAGCCAACTCGAACAGGTAACATATAATGATCATCAAGCAACGGGTAATTTGAATTGAGTCATGTGCACGTACACAACAATTAAATTCTAAAACCGTTTGATTTGGAAATGATTTCCAAGCTTTCATGGATGCATACAGACTCTCAATCCACGATTCGTGTCATCATAATGAAATCGGGATTGCAGGCGCATATCATGGCATGATTATTTGGTGCTACGGGAATAGGTTTATTCCTGTAGCGTGTTTAACAACTTAACAAAACTTGAAAATTTGAAATCCAAACGACATATAAGGAGACACCTCAATCTTAAACAATGTCTTTTCAAAATCAAACTTAAATAAATCATCAAAGACTGTAATGCAAATCACAAAATACCAAAATCAAAAAATGGAAAATAACTGAAAATGGAAAATGAAGAATGGGTAATGGAGGGTTTAGGACAAGGGTTTCTCACTAAACCAAGAAAAAATTAGAGACTAACAGAATCTATGTGTGTGATCAAATATTTCCTTCTGTAAGTTTCTATTAAAGATACCTTGTTGGTATGGAAAGGGCCCACCGACCTAACCAAGGTAAGATTTCTTGTATTTATTTGTGAATATAATTTTGGTTTGTGTGGGTAGATTAATTATGTGTTTTGATCATAGCATCTAACTTTAGTCATGTTATGTTTCAGTAAGACACTTGATAGCATGCAATATAAATGTGTGGTAATTCCGAGTGAATATAGATTTCTGAGTGCAACATAGGTTTTTGAGTAAATACTTGTTATCCTTGTGTGTGTATATGTAAACAATCATTTGTTAGATTGAATGCTTTAATGTTTGTTTCTATTTTTCAAATCTAGGGACAACTAAGATCTCGATTTCTCACCTTACATGAACCTATAATGGAGTATCTCACTATACCTAAAGTTTCTTCCAGAATTGATTAGGTTACATCTTGCAAATACAGGCACAATGAAGATCTCTATCTCTCACCCTACATGCACCAATAATGGAGTATCTTACTACACCTAGTATTTCTTCTAGAATTGATTGATATTTCTTTTAAGAATGTGCATAGTTTTAATTATAGATTTCTGCTAGATTAGTTGCTACATGAATAGAGTTAAAGTTCATCTTTCCCTTTCATGAGCCTGTAAATGAACATATTCATCACATGAGCAAGAGATTTAGATCACATGCATGTTGAGATTTTGTTTATGAGTTTTGATTTATGGTTTTTAAACTGTGTGAAGAATATTGTTTGAAGATTGTGAAACAGAGCATTGGTTTGGAGCCTTTCTTATGTATTCTATTCTCATTAGACATAGGAACTTATCTGTTATCAACACATATAGTGCATGAACTCTATTGATTACGAAACTGGATTGACATATTAAATGATTGAAATATATTGAACATATAAATGCACCAACAAATACCATGTGGGACATTCTAAAAAAAAAATTATTGGATAGGGATTGAACTACAAGTTACGAAGATGGTACTACAATTTGAAGTGGTGGTAACACTATTATAACTTATGGCATGGAGTATAAAATCATAGAATTAAGAAAAAAAATTAGAAAATAAAATATTGACAATGACTTGCATTAAATTAATTGATGTTTAACAAATAGACCTTTTTGTGTGCCTGTGTATGGCCATAGAAGGTAGAGGAGACCCCAATTATGTTCGAATATAATATATACACTAAGTGACCAACTGGAAGTAGTCTTGGATAACAAGTGAAGAAAGAACCATTGTGTAAAGGTTAGGGCTATAGAGGCTAACAATAATCAATTTGTGTAGGCTCAGGTAGGAGTTATGAAGAAGGTTGATTAGCTACTGGGATCCAGAGTTTCATACTGTTATTTTCAATTTAGGGAGTTGAAACAAGAAAAAATAACATACTTTCACTTTTTTCTTTGTTGTCAGCAAACTGGTACACCACTTTAAGGTAGTTATAAGAAAAATGATTCTACAATTGGTCACTACAGTTATACCAGGTCTTTCTCCAAAATAATTCTTGTGCTTGATGAGATAATTGTGATGCTCAAATTTTGACCAACATGAGGTTGTGGTTGTGAAATAGGAAAACAATAATACATTATAACTCTGATATACACAAGTAGAGACCATTATGTGATACATGCATTTATTGACATAAAGATTTCCTTGTGCAACAATGGATTCTGTGCATAAACATCACCCATTAAAACAATATGAAGAGTATTTAGGTGGAAATGACTATGCTAGTCTTGTGAAAATTTGCATGCATAGTGGCATTGATATCAATACCAGGATGCAGAGGATTCTTGAGTCTAGTTTATTTGAGACAAAAATGTACAGAGCATTGGATGAGACGTTTAATGGAGGGAAAATGCTAGATGATGCATCTTTATCATCTCTTGTTGATGCCTTTGTTAAATAAGGGGATGCGATTGTGGATGGTTTCAAATGGATTCTTCTCAATATAAAATTGTCTCAAATACAAGCAATGTCAATGCATTAGAAGTTCTTAGTGCAAATTTTTAATGCATCGAGAATCACTTTTGAAGGGTGCTATAGTTTATAAAGAGGCCTGAAATGTAGAAATTGTTAGGACCTTGTGGATATATGGAAGAAATTGACCATATTAGTGGAGTGTGTGATCACCTTAAAGCATGTTGAGATAAACCTTATAGTTATCCTACAATAGAGTTCTATGTAGGGATACACATTGAGTTTATGGTTTTTTGTATGTTGCTACTATTGATGTGAAGAAGACCATGATTGATGAGGTAGAAAGAACCTTAGTGCCTAGGTTACAGTCTCATGATATACAATCCCTTTGATGTTCAAAGAAGTTAATGTGTCGAGTGTTAATCAACAAACTTTTATAATATCAAGATGAATTATTGGTTGTCCGGTATATCCTGAAGAGGAATTTATTCCATGGAACATGTGACAACCGTATTTTGAAGGGTTTTGTAATGGTTGATATCGAGCAGAGATTAAAGGGAAGCACTTTAAGTTTAGATCTTAGAGGAATGTATACCAATCGACACACTAGGAATCTTGATTCACACATTAATATATTCAAATTCATTAGCAACAGTATAGATACAAATTGTCTCATTCCAGATATGGGCTCAGATCTGGCAGCAAGCAATTACCCTTGCCATTAGGTCTACAATAAGTTTGTTGGGTGATGAATTTGACCTAAGTATGTTTCAATGGAGGTTACATGAAAAATATACATTATAGATTGGTTTAACTGCCCCTTTTCATTTTAATAACAAATGGAATTTGATGATGATTTTTGTGATAAAATTGCAGAAGCCAAGGTATATAGATTATTATGGAGGTGGAGAAATACCATTCTATCTGAATTTGTAGAGAAAACTATTGGTGATATCAACAAGAATATATTATGCTTCCAGTGACCACAAATGAATGGCCCAAAGGTGTGGTTCGTGAGCTACACCTGGAATATCTTGTATGCAACCCCCAAATAATTTCCAGAATTCCAACCTTGACCTAAGCATTTAGTATGAAATAAAAGTAGTGTTCTTAAGCCCCTAAATGATTGATTATTTTTAAAGGTTCCAAATACTTTTAAATTTAGTTGAATGGATGGAGAGTTAGAAATCTTGTGATTTTGCATGCCTTCAGACTTGTAGAAGATGTTTTAAGAGCTTAATTCCAATCCAACATAAAGAGAAAAACTCATTGAAGAAGATTTAGGGTCTGAATTGAATATTAGTTGAAGATCCTAATTGTTGTTTTCTGACAACAAATCTCAACCATAGGGAAGAACATATTAACCAGTATGAAATAGGACCATAAAGTGTTACTCAACAGATCTGGAAAATGTCAACCATAATATTAAAACATTTGAGGTTATTTGACCTCCAAAGGTTCATAGTCTCATTTGTTATTGTGTATTGCATGCGACTCTCATTTGTTATCCATGCAGGATTATTTCAACAATAAGAAATGGGACTATCAATAAACTAAATTCTTCTGAAATGTGATAGCCATGTAGGATTGTTTCAACAAGAGGATCTGCAAGGTAATTTTAATGGTTAATTCCATTAGACTAAATACTTAGGTATCAACAACAATTTATTGTTTGAAAGAAGACTTCATTCAGTACAAATGCATATTTCGACAACATCATTGTGATTACAATTTAGTTGTCACTACCACTTAATTCAATAAGCTTTAGCTTAATGATACAACTCATATTTTTCATCAAACTTGCATCCCATTTTTATCCAAAACCCATGGCCATATAGGCTCCACCCCATGTTGAACAATGTTTGTAGGTATGCCCAGTATGAATGTTTGTTTGTGTACTAGGTAAATAATATCGAAAAAGCCTAGACACCATATAATTAATTGGGTTTTGGAAAATGTTGAGTACTGCCAAAAACAATTTCTCTGATGATGATAGATGTAAAATTTGCATAATAGATAGTTATTGGATCACCACAATGGTTCTATATTGGAGTCTTAATTGCTTGAGGGATTAAGTTCTAGGGTGTTTTTGGATACATTTATGTTGTACTTTCTTAATCTACACCCTAAGTTATTTTCTAGGATTCATGTAAGCATTTGTTGGTTTTCCTTTTCGAGTGTATGTTTTCTTAGAGAATTTGGATTCATAACAAAGATGATAAATATAAATGCCAAGTATATATATATACACGATGTCATAATAACCCTTACTAAATATACATATATTGTTGTTCATTCTTAATTATGGCAGTCTAACTAAGACTATCAACATCGTCATCATGGAATGACTTAATTGTTTCACATTTCTTATATCCTAAAGTTTTTTGCACATATGAATACCTTTATATGAATAATGACCATGATATTAATATTTTTGTGCCTAGATCTTCTTGTTTATAACATTGTTTCAAAGACCAATGTTTCTTGTTGCTCATGCATGATTTTTACATCATGTACATATGTTTATCATTTTGACATTCCTACTTGTTGTTTAGCAATTTGATAGGCTATGATTTGTTTTGTATATGTGTGTGTGTGTTCTTCTTGTTTGCATGTTATTTAGATGACATATATATTCATATGATCTAAAATGCATTTCTCATTCGGTCTTAGCTGGTTGGGTGAGTAGGTAGGCAAATCATGAATCATTCCTCTTAATTAACTTACTTTTATTTAAATATCCTATATAAGGGGAACATGGAATTGGAAATATTTTACACCAAGGGAAGCCCTACATGTCATTGGTGTGATATACAAAGCTCTAGTGTCATTGGTGTGGGGTATACAAACCTCTAGATGTATTTGGTGAGGTATATGAATCCTTTTGATAGACATCTATCATTTTTTGTCTCATATAAAGCCTTTTAATGGAAGTCGGGAAGCCCATCAATGGCAATTCTAAGCACATGCCTTGAGGCAATTGGAATTCCGGTGGCCACTAAATCCACCACTTCCTTGGAAAATCATAATTGTTTTAGAAGTGAATAGGTGAACCTTGACAAACACAATAAGAACCCTGACAAACACAACCCCTGATGCTTGCAACATTGTTTGGAGGAGGGACACATTATACTTCTTTTTCAAATATGTAAAATTAGTATATTACAATTTAATGAATATGTTTTCCTATTATTAGATATGGTTTTAAACTTTATCAAAAAATTCACCAAGACATCATAATATTCTATATTTTAGTAAAAGATTCGCCATGATTTTACAAGATTTTATAATTTAGTGAAAGATTCACTAGGATTTTACAAGATTTTATAATTCAGTGAAAGATTTGCAAAGATTTTACAAGATTATATAATTGACTAAAAGATTCGCCAAAAATTATATATACATATTATATTATTAATAAAATAACCTTCAATTTTTCCTATGTATCACGGGGATTCACCCATTTACTATATATATAAATTTAGGGGGTTCTTAAAATCACCCATGGTGGGGGGATTAAAGACCCCTAAGTGTCATGGATCTCATCCTTGCCACCCTATTCAAGTGTAAATTAAAATAATATTAACTATGTTAAAAAATAATAATAAAATTTGAAGCTTTTCTCAAGTTTCCAATCAATTTGTTGTTTTCCTATCCAATATCTATTATTAATAACAGGAATGAAATCATGAAAATGAAATCAAATTTAAAAGTATTGAATATCGATTATTAATAAGAGGAATGAAGTCATGAGAATGAAATCAAATTTGAAAGTATGAAATTTAAAATTTAGCTTGATCCTTATTTATTTATTAGCTAGAGAAATGAAACTTAAAAAACAAAATCAATGTAAATATTAAAATTTATAATTTAAATGAAATCAAGATTGAGAATATTGAAAATTATAATTTAACTTAACCCTTATTTATTCATTAAGTAGATAACTGAAATCTAAAAATAAATAAATCAATATTGAAAATATTGAAATTTATAATTCATACGAAATCAAGATTTTTAACATTGAAATTTATAATTCATACGAAATCAAGATTGAGAATATTAAAATTTATATTTTAACTAATATGGATACATTGATACATCTATGCATGAATAAAGTGTTTTTAAAAAAAAAAAAAAATCAATGATGAAAATATTGAAATTTATAATTCATACGAAATCAAGATTTTTAACATTGAAATTTATAATTCATACGAAATCAAGATTGAGAATATTAAACTTTATATTTTAACTAATATGGATACATTGATACATCTATGCATGAATAAAGTGTTTTTTTAATAAAATTATTGTGAAATTGGTCATACTTTTATTTTCTATTTTCGTGTCTTTTTTCTTCAATATAAGCGATTCAAAACAATGCAGTGAATTCATAAAAGTAAAAAGAAACTATTTGATAATTTTTTAGATATTTATATGACTACTTGACACCCATGACTTTTCTTTTCTGATTTTATGTCTTTTATATTTCCCCATGTTAAGCTATTTAAAACAACATGATAAGTTAAAAAAAAAAGTCTCTAAATTATTTTCAAAAACATAGAATATTTTTATCAATAACATTAATAATAAAGTAATATATTTTCATGTCCTTTTCTTTTTTCCCTAGTTAAAATAATGTAATAAGTAAAAAAAGAAAAAAAACCTTAAAATTCACATGCTCATTTTTCTTGCCGATATTAAATTATTTTTTAATATTTAAACAAATTTTATCAAAGGAATGATAACATTAATAACACATATTCCTCAATGGGGCGATACCCACTGACACTAGGCACATCGACATGGTTCCACAGAGGATCAACGTGAAGACAACAACTAAAGATACCTCTAGCGGTTAAAGGGAAGATACAATGACGAGTGGGAACGATGGAAACCCAGAACTAAGGAGGTTCATAGATGCTTGTCCCATGAGGGGAATTGATGGCAGTAATTAAGATCAGAGGTGTGATAGCTGGTGGGAGTACACAACCATTAATGAAGAGGAAGGCAAATTTTCATGAAGGAAGAATGACGTGTACCTTGGGAAATAATGTAGGGGTGAGGAGATGGTTCTCAATGTAGGGTTGGTGGGAATGTATGCAA
This sequence comes from Picea mariana, assembly GCA_032191745.1. NCBI lineage: Eukaryota > Viridiplantae > Streptophyta > Pinopsida > Pinales > Pinaceae > Picea > Picea mariana. The sequence continues at coordinate 24,285 of JASDQU010095216.1, read as the reverse complement.
TTCAGACAATGGGAGGGAGGATCTTGTTCAAATGACCTCCCAATCTAGAGAAACGAGAGAAGCAAATCTTCTCTTGTGAAAGTTAGGGTTTCATGGTGATGCAACTCAGAGTTTGACAGGGCCTTGGGAGTTGACTAGGGAGCAGGGGTGTGTTGAAATAATGTAACTGCAAAGAGTATTCTTATTATTATTGATATTTTATTCATAGGATCAATCCCCATTGTGGATTGATCATGTCGGATATTGTAATAGGACCAAATCCCCTTTTGCCGATTCGTCAAAAGACAATTGTAATAGGCAGAATAAGAAGTTGGCCCTGCCAATGAAGAGACACTTCACACGTGCCAGAACTTGTATAAATAAAGGAGGCTAGCACCTCATTTGATCACAACTCACTTGCTCAGTTTGAGAGACAAGTTCTGATCTGTTACCGGCAAATGAGAGAGAGAGTGGTGCATATCTTGGAGAGGACTTTCTGTTTTAGCATAGAGATCTCTTGGCATTGTATTGGCTATCTATATTAAGGAAGTTTTGCTAGGTTTTCTTCCCCTAGAGGGTTTCCTAGGATAAATGTTGTGTCTCTTGTGAATGTGTATTCCTCAGTGATCTTGTTCTTATGTTGCTATTATCTATTGAAATGCAAAGAACTATAATAATGGCATAAACTTTAGCATGGTATCAGAGCCAACCTAAAGGAAGCATATTTCGCAAGAGAAAAACGTCACTGTTGCAATACCTGCAAATTAGGGTTTTTCAAAAGTGAAGCTTTTCAGCTTCAAAACCACCTAGAAATTTGCACCCTCCCCCAAGGATCATTTTGGCACCTTCAGTGCACCTTTTCAGTGGCTGGATCTCCCGGAAAGTGAAACCCTAGTTTCACAAAAGTACCAGAAGTACCAGAGTACCAAAAGTACCAGAAGCACCAATCCAGAAATCCGCAGATCAGATTTGAAGGGGAAAAATCTGGATTTTCTCAGATCCAAGCACACCAGGCAGCTCGCCTCAGCCAAGCGCATCTCCTGGTAAGTTCAAATTTTGATTTTGAGCACTTTCATTTTTTGGTCATTTTCCTAGCTCCAGGTAAAGATGTCTGCAAGCATTAAGCTTGTTGAAAAGTTAGAAGGAGTGGAAAAATTTTGTGCTTGGAAGTATAGGATTGGCCTCATTCTTGAAGAGAATGACCTAGCAAGATTCGTCAAGGAAGAATTACCGGAACCTGAAGATGCTGTAGAAAAGGAAAAGCATCAAAAGGACACAATAAGGGCTAAAAGAATCATTGCAGATTCAATCAAGGACCATCTGATCCCTTATGTGTCATCCAAGAAGACCCCAAAAGAAATGTTCGATGCCTTGACTAGACTATATTAAGGAAAGAACATAAACCGGAAGATAAATCTTAGAACTCAACTAAAGACTACAAGGATGCAGAAAGGAGAAATGATTTAGGAATACTTCTCTAGAATCTCAGAATTCAAAGAATAGCTAGAAGCTATTGGAGATTCCATATACGAAGACGAACTCATAATGAAGACACTAAATGGTCTTACAAGACCTTGGGATGCTTTCATCCAGACGATATGTGCCAGAAAGGAGAAACTGAAGTTCGACAGCCTATGGGAAGAATGCATCCAAGAAGAAACAAGAGTAACGAATCGTG
>JASDQU010095216.1:0-14472 GCA_032191745.1 Picea mariana | reverse complement strand
TCCTCTAGGGTTTGTTATGTCAAAACCCTCAAAACCCCCAATATTGGGCTCACTAGCTAGAAGCCAGAAACCAAAATAAGATCATACATGAATGAATGAGAAGAGGCCCTTGCCTTTCCTTTATAATTTTCGGGCTCACATTTTCCCTCCAAAGTGACTTTCATTTTATAATATTTAATTAATTAATTAAATCACTTTAATTAATTAATTAACCTTTTTACCTCTAAAAATCTCCTTATCTCTCCTTGTGGCTTCCCTGGCCACTGAAAGTCACTTTTAGCCATCCCATACTGTAGTGTTGCTCCTCTCGATTCCAATGAGCTATTACACTGAGAGGTTCCTCCAAGTAATGTGCCCAAAATGACCTCTTCAGTGAATTCCATTGACTTATAACTCAAAATAGTCAAAATCATGGAAATCATCGGAATGTAATGAAACCAAAGCCAACCTATGCGGAATGGCTCATAATAATGGAATATGATCATCAATGCAATATGGACCCCACAATGCCTCTCAAATACCCCTGTACTCGCTCTAGCATCCATCTGGCTACTCTGGTCATCATAAATCTCTGCCCTGTGATGATGTCCCAAAGTGGGGACATTACACAGTGCTCTCGTGCAACCAAGACCAAGACAACACAAACCAACCAAAGTGAAGAAAGCATAATATATTCAACAGTCAATCTATGTATATGATCAAGGAATTATACAATAAAGTGGAATTAGCTTTATGGGAAAGGGACATGCTACTGTATCATATTAATGGAAAGTAAAGATTACAACTTGAGCCTTGATGTCGCAAACTTGGCCACCAATCATACACTGTGGATCCATGCCATCAAAATATAGCATAGCCACCAGGAATACACTGTGGATCTATGCAAGAAATTCCAAATCAAGACGACATAGCCACGAGACATACACAAGTCTACAATTTTCATCAGTCTATGATCTAAGTATGGGAATGCCTACCTCAGAATTGGTATATATGATATTCTGCAGATGCTTGGTTGTTCACAGGTTTCCGATTATGTGTGCTCCTGGTTCCCGACACACACATGCAGCTTACAAAGTCTATCGGTTGTCACTGATTCCAACCTTATACTTTGGGGGGCATTCTGTTACCCATGATTTTGGTCATCATGATGATGTATTGATGATGGTGTACTTATACTCTTCATAAGAACTTTCTCCTGAGAAAAGTTACTTTCTTCTCTTTCCAGAAATCTCATTTTTGAAGAAGGTTCGCAGGCTGCTAGTATATTTGTCTTCGAGAATCTCTGATTCTCGCATGCTGCCTTAAGCCAGGGTGTGAGAAGTTCGCACTGTGTTGAACTGCTAGGGTGCGAACTCTTCCTAAAGCAAGGAAAAAGATAAATTCTCGATGCTTCTAGAAGGGAATCTTCTAGAAGGATGAGATGGCATTCTAATGGTTATCCTAGTACTGGATTCCCTGATATTTTGGGATCATTCTTATACAAGTAACTAATTCATTCTCTCCTATATATTGAGGGAATTCTCATGGAAAAAGTTAAGCAAGATTCATTGGATAATTGGTGAAAGAATTGTGTGAAGGACTGAAGCTACAGCAGCTTGGAGACTCCACCAAGTTTATCCAAAGGAGTTGATCTTCTTCATGCAAGTGAGCAAGTGTGTGTGTTGGAGCCAAGGGCCATCGAAAGGAAGTTTGCGACATCAAGGCTCAGGTTGTAATCTTTACTTTCCATTAATATGATATAGTAGCATGTCCCTTTCCCATAAAGCTAATTCCACTTTATTGTATAATTCCCTTATTATATACATAGATTGATTGTTGAATAGATTGTGCTTTCTTCATTTTGGTTGGTTTGTGTTGTCTTGGTCTTGGCTGCACAAGATCACTAGAGCGAAGCAGGAGCAACAAAGACCATAGGAAGCAATAATAAGGTATGTTATTTGTTCTTGCCTCCTATTTAATTCAATGGTTAGAATCTAGGGAAAGAGTCATGTTCTGTCTTGCTTTGTTCTAGATCCAGGTGGATCTAGGGAGATCGGTTAGTGCCCGCACCTACGGATTTATCCTATAACAACTATCTATCTTACTGTCTGAGAATATGTCCTCTACTCTCTCTACAATTGTTCCTTTGGGACTAGGACTCTGCACCTGCAGCTTCTCTGAAGCTGAGAATCACTGTAGTTGTTGAACTCTAAGGGTATTTCCTCTACTCTATCACGACAACAACTTCATCTGAAACTAAGAGTGGCTCAATAATTGATACTGAAATATCTCTTCTTCTTTCATGGAGGTAACTCTATCTTCTATTGTAGTCATGTCTCCATGTCCCGACTAATGTAATGCATCAATTGGCACTCAATCTAAAATATAGGGATTTCTCCCCTTGCATCTCATACTTGTATCTGAATCATGGTTGTTTTGGTTATCTTCATGAATATTGGAACTATTTCCTTGATTACTGGAGTAAGTGTCTCGTCATAGTCTTCTCCCTCTAGCTGGGAGAATCCTCTGGACACAAATCAGAATTTGTACATATTTATATTTTTATCTGCAACATGCTTGATTTGTTATATCAATCTTGGAAGTCAACACTGAATTCCCTTCTAGTCTCATAGAAAAATCCATATCCCAGTCCTTCTGACTAGCTTCCTTCTATGTCACTGAAACAAGGGAATCTTCCCCGGAGATTTCATGTCTCCTAGAGGTCTCTGAAGCTATGATCTATTCTTCTCAACTCTTGGCATATTTCTGCGAGTCTTGGAAGATGTCTCTTTTTCCCATTTGATCCTCTCTAAGATTAGGCTCACTATGTTCTCGATTTCTTTTGAGTCTACAAGGACTTCATAGTCTCTACAAGATATACTTGGTGTTGAATACCAAGTATTAATATGAAAAGTTGAGTTGGACTTCAAACGTGTTTTGATTCCTATCAAGGTGGCTTCATTATCCATTGATCAAGTCTAATTAATGTTCGGTCATATTTGGAGCCTTCTTCTCATTACAATCAATCTCCATATGATATACTTTGTATTAACTTCTTCTTCATCTTCTTTGGTACATGAATGTATATGGTCATGTACATAATCTGCTTCATGCATTGTCTAATATGTTTCCTCGTGTAGTTGTCACTATATCTTCCTTAGGGTTATCACCTGTGACCTGAAACAAGGTAAAAGCAACAACAAGGAATAATACTCGTTTGAATAAAACAATAACACGAATAATTTTCAGAGTAGCTCCTTTAGAGCTATTGCTTGTGACATGGTTGAAACAAAGGTAAAAAGTAATAAATACAATATGAAATGAGAGAAACACTCTTCTAGTGTTGTGATCAAACATTCCTCCATGGTAACCTGGAACCAAAACAAGAAGATTCTCCTAGAGGAGATGTTAGTTGTATATGGTAAATGATTACAATAAGCATTTAGCTAAATATGCTCACATGCTACCAAGTATAATACTTTTCAAAGAATTTTATCTCAACTATAGTGTTTACTAGCGATGAGGTAGTTATTAAACTTGTCATGTGAAACTTTGAATCTTATCAACTTAATCAATCAAACCTGGAACATGGAGTCTTGGCCTCATGGATGAGTGTGTTGTTTTTCTTCCAAGTCTCCTTCGCTCAAGATGACAAGTAATTTCTTCAACCTGTCCTATGTACTAAGACAATATGTTATCTTGACAGAAATATAAGTTAGAGAATAAACTCTAATCTCAATCTAATACCTTGACTTTAATTTTTGACCAAGTTTTAGTATGATGGTCATAACTTCAACATACAACCTAGATGTTCAGAATAATTTCATGGAAAATGGATGTATGTCAATACAATCAAACCTGGGGTGCATTACTCCTATGAATGTGTTGGATCTGAGATCCTTTTGGATCTATGATTGTCAAAAGATCCTTTCTCCTACAAGTACCATTTTAGAATAATAATGCATTTTAAACATATGTAAGTACATACCTCTGATATTAGTTTTCTAGGGCAAGGTGCACTAGGACAATAAAACAATAGTCCAAACACTTCACAAAGATTTTCACTACAACTGGTACTACAACTGATTTTGGCATTGCAATTGGTGTTGTAACTCACATGCAAGAACTGGAACTGCAAATGCAATTGATCCTACAACTACAAGTGCAATTGGTACTGCAACTGCAACTGTAACTGGTACTGCAACCGCAACATCAACTTAGGGTTTTATGAGGAAACCCTAATTTTTAAACTTTAAAATTTTGGAATTTTGATCTAGGGACTAGGTGCGCTGAGCTGAGGCAAGTAGGCCGGAACAATCTATTTTCAAAAAATTCAAATTTTACCCCTTGAAACTGAGCCTGCGCAAATCTGGACTGGTAATGGTTTTGGCTTCCTGGTTTTCTGGTACCAGTCAAAACTAGGATTTCACTTTCCAGAGACTCTGGCCACTAAAAAGGTGTGCTCAAGATTCCAATGAGTTCGCTAGGCTAGGGTGCACTTCCCTAGATGGTTTTTAGTAAAAAATTCTCTTCTCAAAAATCCCTAATTTTCTTGTATGACAAGAGTGACATTTTGGTTACCTAATGAAAGGTTCTCTACTCATTTTAGCTCTGATAACATGTTAAATTTAGAGCTTCTATTAAGTTCTTTTCAATTTACTAGACAATAATAGCATAAGCAGGATCACTGAGAGAAACACAATCACAAGGTATACATCATTTTATCCTGGTAAACCCTCATGGGGGAGAAAACCCAGCAAAAACTTCTTTAATATAGATTTCCAATACAATGCCAAGATAAAAGAAAAAACCACCAAGAATAACCAAGACTGAGTATGCACCCCTCTCTCCTTCTTCAGGTGTCTTGTTCCCCAATATCTTGTGAGGAATTCTATTATGGATGTACAAAATTGGACTGGATGCTTCTGCCCATAAGTGCATGGGTAGGCCCTAGTCATGGATCATCTCTTTCATTGCTTCTACAATGTATCTATTCTTTCTTTCTGCAACCCCATTCTGTTGGGGGTTGTAGGGAGTAGTTAGCTCCCTCTTAATCCCCATTTCTCTGCAAAATTCTTTAAACTCCTTTGATGTGTACTCACCTCCATTATCAGATCTCAAGACTTTAATATTCCTTTCAGAGAGATTTTTAACTAAATACTTGAACTCTTGAAACTTGTTAAAGACTTCATATTTCGCTTTCGGGAAATAGATCCATGTCTTTCGAGAGTAGTCATCTATGAATAATACATAGTATACAAAGTTTCCCAATGATGGCACTGTCATCTGTCCACATACATTATAGTGTATGATGTACAAGATACCCTTGGACCTGCTATCACTGCCAGTGAATCTTCCCTTGACATTATTGCAAAGAGCACAAACTTTGCACACTCCATCATGATCTACTTGAATCTCTGGTAGACCTGTAACCATATTTCTCAATATTGGTAGTGCTCTATAGTTTATGTGGGAAAGTATTCAGTGTCATAGCTCACCAGAGCCAACACTGTTGTGTACAAGGGATTTTTCTTGGTGTCCCTTTAATTTGTACAATCCTCCCTGTTGGACACCAATCACAGTATCTTTATCCATGCTTGAATTCTCAATCCATAGAAGAACTTGGCCATCCACAAAAGCTACCCTAAATCCTTTATCTTCTAAAGAATAAATGGAAAGAAGATTCTTCTTCAAGCCTTGTACAAACAAAATATATTTAATTGAAAGAGGGTTACCTAAATCAAGTTGTAGGGAGGCTTCTCCAATGCCTTTGATTGCATGCTTGGAGTCATCCCCAAGCACCACCTGAAGAGAAGAGCCATTTTCTGTTAGGTTGGAGAGAGAGCTTCTGAATCCGGTCATGTGCTTGGAAGAACCACTATCAATGAGCCAAGTGTCACTCCCTTGATTGATGGTTCCCTTGAGTGTTGAAACAAATACAAATTATTGATCCTTTGATTTGTGTTCTTCATCATCAACTACATGTGCATGGTTCTTCTTCTTCTTTCCCTTTTCATGTTTGTGGGGACATTGTGATGCATAATGTCCCATCTTCTTGCAGGTGTAGCATTGAACCTTTGACGCATCCTTCCTATGAAGTGGCTTCTTAGGCTTCTTTGGGATCCTTATTCTCTTTCCTTCCTCTTCTTCACTTGGGAATCAAGGGATTGATTTTCTTCATCATTTATTTTCTATGACTTGGATATCAACCTGGATTCCTCTTGGGTGCAATCTCCCCATAGCTTGTCGAACCCGGGTAATCTTCTTCTGGCACAAATTCCTTGAAAAAATGGGTCCCAAGATGAGGTAAATCCATTTAGTGTGGTATTCACAAGTTCAACATCTTCTATTGGATCTCCAATGGTTGCTAACTAGTCCTTGATCTGTGAGATCCTAATAAAATAGTTGGCTATTGCTTTTTACTTGTTCATTGTCACGTTTCTGAGCCGATGCCTTAAAGTAATCTTTTGACTGGTATTCTTACTCTCATAGAGTGTGGTTAGGGAATAAAACATCTCCTTAAGTGTATTCAGTTATGATACATTAGGGATCAGATGATCCTTTATTTAATCTGTCAAGATCCTCTTGGCCTTGACTTCATTCTTTCTGAACTTCGCTTTTTTCTTCTTCATCTTCAGGTTCTGGAAGAGTTTTAATTACATAATACAGTAGATCATTCTCTTCTAGAATGAGGAGAACTATGTTCTTCCAGGATATGAAGTTATCTTCTCCATCCAATCTATCTTCAACTCTCATGCTAGTTGTCATTTTCAGTTGGTAGAAATCCTAGCATTGAAAAACCTTAATTTTTCAAACTTCACCAAACTGCACGCTGAGGGTTTTAGGGGGTGCGCTATGTTAGGGTGCATTTCTTTGTGGAGTAATTATCCCTAATGACCTTGGGATAGTGTTCAATGAGCTTGACAAGGTATTGCAGCTTCAAGGTGTTGTTGTAGTGATCTTCGTTCCAGTGGTCAAACTATTATGAAGGTAACCAACTCTGATACCATGTTAGATTTTCCTTATTTTATAGAGAATTAGTGTTACTAGTGTTATTTTAATTCATTACCATTAACATATGTATATCATGTACTGAGAAATATTAACATAAACAAGATATAGAAAGAACACAAGAGATTTATCCTAGGAAAACCCCAAATGGGGGAAAAACCCAACAACCTTTCTTAGATAGATTTCGTTCACAAAGAAATTTCGATAGATAAACCCTATCTCAAGGCTAGCACAACCATAAATACAACCACAGTTGTAGCAACAACACTATACCAAGATAGTGCACCTCCTCAAGGATTAGTGCACAAGAGAGAGATACCAAAAGATAGAACAAGAAGAAACTGAGTCACTGTAGTTGTTACATCATCTTCTCCAAACTTGTGCCTTGCTTCTAGGTGGATGAGAGAGTGTGAGTGAGTGAATGAATGAGCTAATAATTCCTCCATTTATAGTCTTTCTAGCCACTAGACTGGGCCAAATTATTTTCTGGAAAGGTGCCACTTCATTATTCTAATTCTTCTGGGCCGACTTCTCTTTTGGGGTGTTTCTGTTGATTTTTTGGTAGTTACAGGAGGTATTAACCTCCATGGATAAAACTTTGACTAGAATAGAATATTCCAAAACCAATATAAAACTTAAACAGATGTGTGAAAACCCTGGAAGACAAGTCAGATCAGTAGAATAAGTAAAATTGAAGTATTATATGCAGAAAAGGATAGGTCGACCTTGCTTGAAGAGAAACATATTAACCTAGACAGATTATTATAAATAGAAGGAGTTTTAGTTCATTTTCAAAACACACACACTCACTCAGTTGGTGTGCATATATTAGAAGTGTAGTAGCAACAGAAGTAGTGTGCAAGCCTGGAAGAGAAGCAACAACAAAAGTAGTGTGCAAGCCTGGAAGAGGAGCAACGACAGTTGTAGTGGTGCAACACACTCTTGTTCATACTTTTGGTACTCTTACTTGTGTGCTACCTTGGAGAAGGTGCACTCTCTTGGTTTAGATATTGGTTCTAGTGTGGCTTCCTAGAATCATTATATCTAGCAAAGATTAATTAAGGTGCTCAGGGGTGTCTTTGTTGCTATGGTTGGGTGACAATGGTGTAGCAATGTCTATGGTGAAACGAGAACACTATTATAATAGGTTATGGGCCCACACCACCTTCCAAACATTATAACCACTGAAAGGTAGATCCGCAACTCTCTTTCAAGCTCGTTGTAGCACAATTGCAGTTGCAACTAGGGTTTCTGATCTTACAGCAACAACAAACCCTAACCTGCTTTTTCGGGCACTATAAGTGAATCATTTGGCATAATGATTGGATATCCTAGTGTTCCCTAACCCAATGCATCTCCTAGTGCCCTTGGCCATCAAAAACGTCAAAGTTGAATTTTTGGGTCAAAGTCAATGTTTGACTAGTCAAAGTCAAAAGATTGGTCAAGGTCAAAGTCAAAGACAATCATGACTTCCTCCATGAAATCAGAGTGACACAATAGAAGCATGGTTTCTTGATAGATCATGGAAGACAAGGATTGACATCATCCTTGCAAAGAACAAAGGGAAAAAATTATGGAACCACAGACTGAAGTGCATGCGTCAAAGGATGAAGAGTTTGAATTTTGGAGCTTCCAAGCACATGAACGTGGAGTAGGAGAAACAATAAAAATCAACTACTGCAGATCTGAATCTATGGAAAGAGAAGGGATCTTTGTCCAAGAAGCAATCGTAGATCCAAAAATATATCATATCTAATACATTCAGAGGAACAACACACTCTTTGGGTTGGAAATAATACTTGTCTCAGAAGAAAAGCAACTCAAGTGGAACAATAGCCAGACTCTAGGTTTTCATATGAGGTTTGATATTTTTATTATTGCTTCTTAAGTGAGTATTGAAATCCTTTAGATTTTATTAATGCTAGGAACAAATGAATTATTTGTAGCATGTATTATTAATATAAATGCTTATTGTACTTAATTGCAATATGAATTAACATCTCCTCTAGGAGATATTTCTTGTTCTTGTTCTCAGGGAGGACACCTTGGTAATGTTATAATGAATTACCGTGAAATTGATATGTTCTTATATAAAATTCTATTATATTGGAAATACTTTTTCTCTTGTTGTTCCTATTTTGGGTAGGTTATCCTATGTATTTCAGGAAGGTTACCACAAAAAAGAAAGACTTAAAAGGACTCAGAGGGAGTCAAACTTCATAGGGAGTCAGTGATCGGGAAGAAGCAAGGTTTCATGAAACTTTGCAGGATGCATAAGGGCATACATCAGATGGAATCATGGTTCGAGAATTCTCTCAGATAGAGGGAGTTGATGGAAGAATTCAAAAAGAAGGATCGTGTAGGCCTTTGTGTTGAGTTGTAGGCCTTCATGTCAAGTTGTAGGCTTTGTGCTGAGTTGTAGGCCTTTGTACCGAGTTGTAGGCCTTCATGTCGAGTTGTAGGCCTTTGTGTCTAGTTGTAGGCTTTGTGGTGAGTTTTATGCCTTTGTGTCGAGTTGTAGGCCTTCGTGCCAATTTGTAGGCTTTGTTCTAATTTGTAGGCCTTTGTGCTGATTTTTAGGCTTCATGCCTATTTGTAGGCCTTCATGTTGATTTGTAGGCTTCGTGTGGAGTTGTAGGCATTTGTGTCGATTTGTATGCCTTCGTGTCGAGTTGTAGGCTTTGTGCCAAGTTGTAGGCCTTTGTGCTGAGTTGTAGGCTTCATGTTGAGTTCTAGGCCTTGTGATGAGTTGTAGGATTTAAGTCGAGTTGTAGGCTACTCTATTGAGATGGCCTGGTATGCCGAGTTGTTGCTACACCAATGAGACAGTCTGGTACGCTAGTGGTGTAGTCAAGAACCTGTATGGTTGTGATGGTGTTGCTCGTAATATGATCTGGGTGATCATGAGATAGCCTATGTAGCTCTGGTGATGCTACCAGTATGCAAGACCATGTAGGTCTTTCCCATGCCATGTGAGATGGATGGATAAAGATGATAGTAATGATGATACTCATGACATGGGTGGAGCCATGGATGAGCACGTCATGCAGGTGTATCCCATGATGATGATGGTGACACACACTAGTAGGTGTATCTCTAATGTTCTCTAGCGGGTTGTGTCCCCTAGACGAGATTGACAGGTCCACATGGGTGTAGTCATGTGTGACGTAATGATGCTACTAGTAGCATGGTTTGCATAACCATGAGGAGAGGATCATGGCATAGAGAGCAAGGCTATGAAGACCAGAAGGGAACATCATGGTTAAATACCTCCCTAGATAAGAGGGATTGTTGATGTTTTGGTAGCCACATGAGGTATTAACCTCCATGGATAAACCTTTGACTAGAATAGAATATTCTAGAAGCAAGAGAAAACCTAAATAGATGTGTGAAAACCCTAGAAGACAATTCGGCTTAGCATAATAAATAATATTGAAGTATTATATGCAAAAAAGGATAGGTCGACCCTTCTTGAAGAGACACATGTTCACCTGGCCATATTAGTATAAATAGAAGGTGATTTATCTCATTTGGAAAACACACACACTCACTCAGTTGGTGCACATATCGTATAAGTGCAGTAGCAGCAGAAGTAGTGTGCAAGTCTAGAAGAGGAGCAACATTAGTTGCAATGGTGTAGCGAACTCTTGTTCAACCTTTTGGTACTCTTACTTGTGCACTACCTTGGAGAAGGTGCGCTCTCTTGGTTTATCAGTTGGTTCTAGTGTGGCCTCTCGAAATCATTCTATCTAGCAAAGCTTAAGGTGCTCAGGGGTGGATTTGTGCCTACGGTTGGGTGACAATGATGTAGCATTGTCTATGGTGAAATGAGGACAATATTCTAACAGTTTCAATATATTTCCAATGGATCTCTTGCTTCTGGAATCTTATCGACATCTACTAAAGGTCATCTAGGAGGGAAACATCCTCCTACAGCTACCAAACATCAACACTTATACATTCTAAATATAACACTATGTATCTTTGGAGTGTATTGCTCCACATGTATGATCCTACATGTGTTTTTGTGGGTTGCTTGTAAGGGCATATGCTCACATATGCATTGTCGACCTCCCTTACTTGTGATATATATAGAGGAATGAGAGATTCCTTTCATTCGTCATCATTGTATTGTTTTCTTTGTACTTGTCTTCTTGGAGGAAGCCACTAGGATTCATGAGGAAATCCTAGGAGAAATTATGAAAGGGAAATAGAATGTCCTTGTTAGGAGCTTTCTCTTGTGAGATACTAGGGTTTAATATTGTGTAGAATACGTTGGAGATGATGATATTTCTATATTCATTCTTATCACTTTTGTGTTAGAGATGTGACTACAACGAGAAAAAATATCTTCCTCTTTCTCTTGGATATTCTTTTGTATGTTATCTCTCTTGTCTTGGAGTCACTAGGGTTTATTTAAGCGTCTTGAATACTAGGGTTAAGGTTTTATCCCTTTGAAGTTTTGTGACTACGGTTTTAAGAGGAATCCCTAAGTTGTATTCATTGAAGAGAAGAAGATGAGGATATATATTTCCTTGGATGGCATACTTGTGTGATGCTATATTGTTTGAGTTCCTTGGTGTGATCTAGGGTTTTCATTATTTTCCCTAGATAGGATTTTGGAGAGCCAAAGGATTGTACTAGCCATGTGATAAATATATGGTATGTATATGATATTTATGCATATATCTGAAGTTTTTAGCTATTCAAAATTGTCTCTATTGTAGATTTGACTTTTAGCCATCTATTTCTTCATGGTTTTGTAATTTCCAACACTTATATGTCTTGTTGATTTAACATAAGTTAAAGATAAAATTGTTAAGTGATTTAAAATTTATAATGAAAAAGATAGACAAATTGGTTGTTATATTTATCATTGTTATAAATAATTTTAGATCGGCTAATAAAATTTTCCTAGAGCACTGAAACCTATTGACACACTTTGATATATTTTTTCTTGAATTGCTTCATGGATTGAGATTGTTAAGAGTTAAAATATTATTAGATATTGTTGTTTCTTTTATCATATTTTGTAACAACCCTAACATTGAAAATTCACAAAATTCAGCTTTGGGAAACCTCTAGTTAAAAAGTGAAATTTCGGCTTTGCATTAAAACTAAAAGAAGACGAAAATTTCTAAAGAGTAGACTTCTCAATTCTTTAAAAGTGTGTGTAGATCATAAAATTCAATGAAAGGTAGGGATACAATTATTATTTGTTTGATGCATTTATTTTTAGGTCTTGGATATGGTTGGGATAATGTTTATAATTATTTTTATATTACATTATTAAAAATATTTTATTAGTAATTCATTATTAGATATATGTTAATACATCAATTTGAACTCTTAGTAAATTAATTATTATATATTTACAATGTAACACATATTTTATTATCTTATCTTATTAATGTTACTACTACATTTTTAATCAATATTAATAGTACACTAATGAATTCATAACATATAAAGTATTATTATAATAAAATTCACTAATATAGATTTTACCAATAATCGATTCAATAATCTATTGTTAAGTAAATCAACTTAAAGTTTAGCTAGATTATGAGCTTACCATTATTATTACTATATATTTACAACATAAAATATACTTTCTTGTTATTAATGTTATTGATACTTTGATACAATTTCCTTAAATATTAAAAAATAATTTTTAATATAAATTTGGAAAGGAAGAGTACATATTTTACTATATTATTAATGCTACTAGTACGTTTATAATAAATATCAATAATAAACTAATATTATTAATGCATTAATAATATATAAATCGTTATTGTAATAAAATTTTATTAATATGGATTTTACCAATAATCTATTGTTAATTTTTTTAAGTAATATAAACATAAAGTCTAGCTAAGTTTTTTCTATTATATACAAAACATAGTTACAACTTGTTCGGGGGGTTTACCAAAAAGGAAACCAGAATCTATCCCCATAATAATTTAAACAAGTTTTCATCATGATGTTATCAAATCTATTATCGCTCAAAAACACAACTTTAAGTTTGGAGATTGTTCATAAACTGCTGACACTACTTGCATGAGTCATGTGTACACTATGCCTACTAAGAGCACTATAAGCATAAAATCAAATACATAGAAACTAAATCAAACCCAATCTCCATGTGTTCCTACCTGGTGATGAGTCGCCTTGGCGTCAACTCTGGTCACTATGACCACCTCATAATCTTCCACATAGATTGGGAAGTCTATGGATCCTGATAGTATCAATGTTCCCACTACTTACTCTAGATGCTCAATCCACTAATCGCCTTAGGTGACCCTGAAACAAATTCCATGTTGGGACTTGCAAAATAGCTCGAACTTTCCTTCAAAAAATCTGATTGCATGCAAGATGTTCCCCTATTATTTCCTAGTCTTCTCTAAGGCATGCCCAACCATTTATTTAGCTATCCAATAAGTTTCTTCTATATTCAAGTACTTAGTTTCTTTGGTCCTATAATAGTATGGTTCATTAGCCCAATCTTGGACCTCCTCCAAAATCTCCTCTTCCGTCATTTTTTTCCTCTGTCCATGAACCGCTTCCTCTTCTTCATCGATTTCCTTTTTCTCTGCCTCCAAGAAAATCATATTATATCGAGATCCCACCAGCCAAGCCTCAGGAGATGCAAAGGTTTTATTCATAGGTCCATTGGAAGAATAAGATTCTTATTCTTCCCCCTTTTTTGGTTTCCCTTCACATTCTTCCCCCACCGTCTCGTTGTTTTTCACATGCATTTCTTTCTCCTCTTACTAGGTGGATTCCCCTAGTCGTCTGAGCACCTACCTAGACTATTCTTTCCTACCCATCTGGCCCAAGTATCAGCCACCCTCAACACTCACCTTTCAACCAAAACAATGCTATCACCTCTAATTTTCAACCACCCTGTTAAAGTTTATGCCATTATTATAGTTGTTTGCATTTCAATAGATAATAGCAACATAAGAACAAGATCACTGAGAAATACACATTCACANCCAGCAAAACTTCCTTAATATAGATAGCCAATACAATGCCAAGAGATCTCTATGCTAAAACAGAAAGTCCTCTCCAAGATATGCGCCACTCTCTCTCTCATTTGCCGGTAACAGATCAGAACTTGTCTCTCAAACTGAGCAAGTGAGTTGTGATCAAATGAGGTGCTAGTGTAATGTCCCCCACCTCTTAGAGAGGTAATGAGGAGACTCAGTGGCCTGCGCACCCCCACTAGGTCATAGTCTCACACTGAAGGGGGGAAAAGTCAAGAAGTTAAAAGTTATATTTTTAAGTTGACTTAAGAAAGGAAAAGGAAAGGAGTAAAAGATAACTCAACAGAAGAATAGAAGATTAACCCTGGGAGTTAACCTAACTCAACAGAGAACTAGAAGAAAAAGTATAAGTAAGAGGCTAGGGTGCACCTATTACTCATTCTGGTTTTGGATTAGCATTTTCTATTGCTCTTAAGCATTTAGTTTGGGG
>JASDQU010095215.1:2796-21737 GCA_032191745.1 Picea mariana | reverse complement strand
TCGATCTACTTTGAGTGAGATAGTCGGTCACGTTGTGGTTCCACTTGATACACACAAAATTTATTCTGAAGGAAATATGGCGAGCATTTCTCCTACCGTCACGATTGACATCTATCGTACCCCTGGTAAGGTTGAAAATGTAAATATCTATGCAGATTTTTTGCCAGAGGAAATCCTGATCTACACCGAGATCTTCAAGGAATTCTAAGACGTATTTTCTTGGTCCTATGAAGAAATTCCAGGGATCGACCCCCGTATTGTTGAACATGAGATTAGGACTTATTCGGATGATAAACCTGTTCGACAAAATCTTAGAGATGTAAACCCTTGAAAGGCCCATGCTATTAAGGTAGAGGTGGAGAAGTTGCTTAATGTTGGCTTCATCTACCCGGTTCCCTTGACCGAATGGGTATCCAACCCCGTTCCTATAGATAAGAAGCAAGGAACCATCCATGTATGTATGGACTTTCGTGACTTGAACAAGGCCTGTCCTAAAGACAACTTCCGCACACCTTTCATCGACCAGATTCTAGACGAGTGTGTGGGAAATGAAATATTTTCTTTTATGGACAGATTTTCAGGGTATAATCAGATTCAAATCAAACCCGAGGATCAACACAAGATGACATTTATAATTTGTCCTTGGGGTACTTTTGCATATCGGAAAATGCCTTTTGGACTTAAAAATGCTGGAGAAACCTTTCAACGTGCCATGAATTTCACTTTTCATGATCTTAAGAACATAGTCGAAGCTTACCTTGATGATCTTGCTGCACACTCTAGCAAGAGAGTGGATCACGTTACACACCTTCGCCTTGTTTTTGAAAGATGTCGTTATTATAGAATCTGGATGAACCCTCACAAGTGCATATTTTGCGTTAAGTCTGGTCGTCTTTTGGGTTTTCTAGTTTCTGGGACCGAGATGATGGTAGATCCACTTAAGGTTGAGGCAATACTTCAGTTGCCTCCCCTGTGCACGGTTAGACAACTTCAGGGTTTACAGGGGAAAGCTAACTTTCTTCGTAGGTTTATAGTGAACTATGCCACTATCACTAAAGGTTTCATGCGTCTTTTGAATAAGAACACCCCTTTTATCTGGGATGAGCAAGCCCAAGAGTCCTTCGATGCCTTGAAGAAAGCTTTGGTGTTGACGCCTCTGCTGAAGCCTCCCGACTAGAGTAGAGATTACTTGCTTTATATCGCCGCGTCCGAGGATACAATTGGTATGGTTCTGGTTCAGGAAGATGATGAGCTCCATGAACACTTCATCTACTATCTAAGTCAAACTTTAGTCGGTCCCGAACTTAATTACTCTCATGTCGAAAAGCTATCTTTGGTTGTCGTTCATGCAGTACAACGTTTGCGTCACTATATATTACTTTGCAAGACTATTGTGGTTGCAGATGTCAATCTATTTCAATACGTCCTTACCAGACATATTATAGGGGGGAAATATAATAAATGGATTGTCATTTTACAAGAGTTTGATCTTGATTTCGCTTCTGCGAAATCCAAGAAATCCCTAGTCTTCAGAGAACTAATATCTGACTTTCCACGATTAGATGAGGACGTTGTCCATGTTGATTCATTTGCGGATGAATACATTTTTCTTGTCTCATCATTTGACCCCTGGTATGGAGACATTGTTCTCTATCTTCAAACCTTGAAGTTCTCTCACCATCTCTCACGAGATGACTGACGACGTATAAGATACCAAGCTAAGAAATATACTATCATCGGTGGCACTTTGTATCGCCGAGGAATTAACGATATCTTACGTCGTTGTTTAACTCACAGAGAAGCTGAGTCTGTTCTGAATGATTGCCACAATGGGGCTTGTGGTGGTCATTTATCTGGGTTTGCGACAACCCAAACATTTTTGTGAGCCGGTTATTTTTTGCCTACTATCTTTAAAGATTTTATTGAAGTGGTTAAGAAGTGTCACCCTTGCCAGGTGTTCACTCAAAAAATGCGCTCACATCCAACCCCTCTTCACCTAGTCATTACAGTCGGTCCCTTCACCAAGTGGGGGGTGGACTTCGTTGATTGCAACCCAACTTCGGCTTGGGGGCATCAACACATTATCGTGGCCGTCGACTACTTTACTAAGTGGGTCGAGGCCATTCCTATAGTTAAATCCGATGGGAAGACTACAACCTTTTTCGTTTTCAATCAAATTATCGCCCAGTTCGGTATCTCGAGTGATATTGTCACTAATCATGGTAGTCACTTTCAGAATGAAATGATGGAAGAACTAGTAGCTAAGCTGGGGTTTAGACATGGTCATTCTTTTCCTTATTACCCCTAGGAAAATGGATAAGTAGAGGCTGTCAACAATACTCTCAAGACCATTTTGCAAAAAATTGTTAGTCAGAGTAAGTCCGACTGGCACATCATGCTATATCCTACACTCTGGGCATACCGAACCTTAGTCAAGACTGCCACTGGATTTTCCCCTTTCCAGTCAGTACATGGTGTGGAGTCGATTTTACCTATTGAATGCAGAATCCCTTCTCTTAAATTGGCAATCGCACTCCTACCTGACACTTCTGATCTCGAGCGATGCCTTGTACACCTAGAGAGTCTTGATGAGTGGCGTCGATATGCCTCTACGACTATCGAGGCAAATAAAAGATGTGTTCAGGTCCAATACGATAACTCTGTCTGTCCTCGGTTGTACGCTGAGGGTGACTTGGTGCTCTTGTATGATCAAGCCAAAGAACCGCTAGGGGCAGGCAAGTTTAAACCCATGTGGCACTGTCCTTACATCGTGCGACGTGTTCTTGAAAAAGGAGCCCATGAGTTAGAAGATTATGAAGAGAATAAGTTGGTCGAGCCCATAAATGGGATATACTTGAAAAGATATTACGCTTGAGCCCCAGGCTTGAGAGGAACTCTCTGTATACTAATGTAATTTAGTGTATATATCTCTTTTCTTTTTTGTCTTCGGATTGCTTATTGAGTTTTCACTTGGTTGACAGATGTCAACGGAATCTTCGGTCTACCTAGGATTCGTAGATGGGGCCAGTCGTCACACACAGAAGTTGGTGTCCGCCGCTTGGGTGGTTTACTCACCTGAGTGTCTACTGGTGTCTTCAGGTGGCGTATGCTTAGGGTCATCCATGAACAATGTGGCCGAATATAGCATCGTTATAGAACTTTTGTGTGATGCTATCTCATATGGCATTCATTCATTAGAAGTTCGTCTGGATTCCCAATTAGTAGTACATCATTTGAACTAACGTTACCGCGTGTGTGATCCTACGTTACTTTGACGATTCCTATAGGTATGTCTTTTAGAACGACAATGTGATTTTATTACATATTATCATATTCCTAGGAGCTCTAATCATGTATTCGATGCTTATGCTAATTTTGTTTTAGATTGAAATTTGTCACATAATTAAAAGCAAAGAAAACCATCTAATCAATGTACACATTGTAAAATATAAGTAAAGTCGAAGATCCTTTTTTATATATTTCAAAAAATATGGTGTTTATAGTACAAAATGGGGCTAACACCCTCAATACACATATACAATCAGTATTATAATATCCCGCGACATCTATGCTTGTGGCACCGGATGTGTGTCATGGTAGAAAACCATGACGTTTGCAAGACTCCAAAAGAGTCGTACCCACACCCTGGGTACACCAACCACTTGTCGCTGCATGGCTTCAAGCAGATCCTCTACCTGAACCATGGGTATCCTATGAGTCAAACGCGATAGGTTGCCCTGCACATTTTGTAGGACCCTCTCGGCTTCTCCTCCCACTGCCTCATCTCCCTGGTTCCTCCGTCGATGTCGAGGGAAACCCTATGGTCGCCGTGGACCCATGTTTGCGGCACACAAATGTCTAGCCAATACTTAAGCACCATCCAAAAATATTTTTGTCCTAATTATACAAAAATACAAAAAAAAAATGAAATATTTAAAAACTTTTGACATACCTATGTCACCGTAGGTGGTTCCTGGTAGGAGTGGCATGTATGGATCTCCTTTGAAGTCGATCCCCTTATAGGGATAGTCATCTAGAGCGATGACCTGTCGCCGCCACCAGTAGAAGAAGTCCTCGTTGTAGGGCGTCAGAACCCTACTTCCCCCCTTCCGCCTCATTATCTCGGTCCACCGTGCCATGGCTGGATCGTGAGGTCTTCTAGGAAGAATCTCGACTCTAGGTTCCAGACCTGGAACCCGCTCGAAAAATAAACTGCATAGGATAGAGGCAAACCCAAAATTTGATGTAAACTGGATGAAATTTGATGTAAACTTAAAAAAAAAACAATCTTTCTTGAGGTATGTATTCCTCAAATTAGTTTTAATGGCAGTAACAAGAAGCCCCAACAAACAACTACTCATATTCTATACATTATTGATGAAATGTGCGTCTAATATATTTGTGAAAGGAGAAGTAAAATTCATCCTGGGAGGCCTTCCTGCTGCAGTTCATGATCAGTCTATTCTCGTTAATATTGAATTGTTTTTGGACTTTTTTTGTTAACAATTGTTGATGAGATGATATTAATGTATGTTGGAAATTGTTACAGGGAAACATTCCAAAAACAAGCAAGGACAAGACTCCAATGAACACAAGATATCTTATTTTAGTGGCCAACAATAACGGGTATGCACCATTCCTTTTCTCTGCTTTTATAGAATTTCTCTGTCTGGGAATGATTGTGTGTGCTCAATTGGACACTGGCCAAACCGAGTTGGTTTGTGTTTTCTTTGGTTGAGTTTTGATGGAATTTTGCATTTGCTTTTGTGATCTATTTTGGGATCCCTAGGATTCTATGACTGTTGTAAATTGTAATGCTCTTATTGTCTGTGCTTAATTGGCCACTGGCCAAACCGAGCTGGTTTGTGTTTTCTTTGGTTTGAGTTTTGATGGAATCAATGCACTTAATTGGACATGATTTCATTGGTGAAAATCCACCGTCAATGTTGCTATTACAACTTATTTGATCTTCTTCAATCTCCAACTTTTCTGTTTGTAACTCATAACTACCGAAACTTTCTTGTTTGTAACTCAGAAGTACGGAAGAGTTTGTTCAGGCTTCTCCAGTCTTGTCATATACGTTGAAAAGCTTCGTATGGAGATACGATGATGATTAGCCTAAAATCTCTATGTACAATTTCTAGCTAAGATTAGGATTTTAGGATTTTTTTTACTTTGTATAAGTGAAAATTTGCGCCAACCATTTATTTTAAAAATTCAGCTCGAAATTTTGAGTCAATACAATTTGTTTAGTTTTATAGCTTCTGATAGATTATAGCCTATGGTTGACGAATTTTGGGGGTCCATCAAAGGAAATCAACAACATCCCAACAATGTTGTAGTTTCCAAGCTTTTGTATTTTATATGGTTGTATCTGTGGGATCTTTGGTTGCTTATCTTCTTAAATTTGTGAAGATAGACGAACAAAAGAACATATTGTAGTTGAAAGACCACTACGTGACTTTGTTTTTCATTCTAAGTCATAGTCATATTTCATGGTTTTATTAAAACTTAAGTCTTATTATTTCCATTTCCAATCCTTCCAAATATTATCTTGGTTTTATTAAAACTTAACTCATTATTATTTCCATTTTCAATCCTTTCAATTATTCTCATTTGCAAACATGTATGGCAGAGACTAAGCTCTTATGCAACACTTGTTTATATGGTTGTATTTTGAAAGAAAAGTTTATATTTGTAGAGATTGTGGGGATTTGGTTTTAGGGTTTTCCATAAACAAATGTTATGGATTTAAATTGTTTATTATATTTATTTCCTATTGATTTTTAACTATTATATGGTATGTAATTTAAATTTATTTTATTTTTTATATAATATATAATAGGTTTTATTGAGCCTAATGGTTAAGAACATGTGTTTCCTCCTTGGTCTTATAAACAAGGGGGTCTCATAACCTATTTGCAACTATGATATATGGATCACCATTGAATAAAGCCTACCAAAAACTCACAAATGTTATTGTTCCATTTCCAAGAAATGCAATAAAACATTGATATTGATGCTAGCTTTATATATAGCTTATTTCTCATTGATATCATTGTATAATGACTCTTGAAGAAGAAACTTAATTTAAATGTTTCCATTGAATGATATAAAACTGTCATACATGACAAAAGCTAAACAACATTTAAATAACTAACGAATTTCCATTTAAAAAAAATAGACACCATCGACAATGCAAGGTTAGAAGAGGAAGAAACAATGTGGAAGAGATTAAAATGGAAGAAGGAGTTACACTCACTTCTTTTGAGGACATTAAACAAGCATATTTCAATCACTATGAGGACCTATATACTTAATTAGGGCAAGTTGATGTAAATCAAAGGGATAAATCACTCTTCTTCATCCCTTACCTAGTCCAAGAAGAGGAAAACACAGAGCTTACTAGACAGGTAACAGAGGAGGAAATTTTAGAAGCAATTTTATAGTTTGATTCAGACAAAGCGCCAAGGCTAGATGGATTCAATGCTCATTTCTATAAAATTTGATTTGATCTGAATGATTCAATATGTCCAAAGATCAACAAGAATAGAGGGTGCAACAAAGTCAACCTTCCTTGCTCTAATTCCTAAAGAAAGGAATGTTGTATCATTCTCTAGTTTCATGCCCATTTCTCTTTGCAATGCTTCCTACAAGATTAAGTCCAAAATCATCACATCTAGGCTTTAGAAGGTTCTTCATAAACTCATCTCACCTAATCAAATGGGGTTTTTGGCCAAAAGACAGATTTGGGATAACATAGTATTGGTCTAGGAAGCAATACATTCCAACAAAGTCAGATGGGAGAAGGGAATGGTCATAAATATAGACATGGAAAATGCTTTTGGAAGAGTTAGGCATAACTTTCTTCTTGCAGTCCTCATAAATTTGGTTTCATCCCAACCTTTATTCGGTGGATTGAAGCTTGTATAAGTAGCCGCTAGATTTCTCCTTTGATAAACGATCCTCCAACAAAATAATTTAATTCTTCTAGAGGTATTAGGCAAGGATGTTCGTTGTCTCCCATTTAGTACATTCTAATGGCATAAGCACTTGGTAGAATATTAGAACATGAGCAGAGGATTGAAAACATTCATGGTCTTAGAATTGTTCGGGGTGTCAAGAGGATAAACCATTATCAGTTCACATATGACATCCTTTTACTAGGTGGGGCTTCTTCGGTCATGGTTGCATGCCTCAAATCGATGCTATATCAATTTCTAGAAGTCTCATGGGGACTAGTAAACAATAACAAATGTCAGATGTATGCCTGGAATACAAGTGCTCTCTTTTTTTTCTATCATCTCTAGGGTCCTCCAATTCTCCTTCATGGTGAATTGGAGGTCCTTTAAATATTTTGAGGATCCCCATTTTTCTTAATTCTCTCTCTTCGACTGGGTGGTCTGTCATTTTCTCCAAAATCAAGGAAAAAATTTCAATTTGGGGGGCACATTGGTTGAATCATGTCGATAGGTTAATATTGGTGAGAGTAGTCCTTTTGGCTCTACCAATGTTTCAATTCTCTTCCCTGCTCGCTCTGACTAGAATTAAAAAGGCTTCGGCTTAAGAGATAATAAAATTCATGTTGGCAAGGAGGAGAGACAAATAAAAAAATATTTCATCTGGTCAATTGGAAAACTATGAGGGCACGCAAATCCCATGGAGGACTTGGAATAAAATATCCACTACTGGAAAACATAACTTTGGGTCCAAAATGTCACGGAGGATGATTTCGGGCAAGTTTGATTGGTGGAAAAAAACTCTCATTTTCAAATACTTTTCAAAGGATCGATTAAGAAGCTTGATGTTGGGCACAAGCCCATTTTGGGAAAGAGGCACGACGTGGAGGAAAGACAGTTGGCAGGGATGCATATCTAGTACAATGTTATATAGATTTTTCGGTCCAAACAAAATCCTTGCTTCCTTTCATGTCACATATCTGGTACAATGTTTTTTTCTGAAATAACAAGGCAATACACCTATTGGTTGCATTTTTTTCCATGAAAAGAGAAAAAGTCAATTCATCTCTCTGCCTTGGAAAGTCGGGGATTTCATGGTCAGGAATATGAACAAGATTGACAGTTTCGCGGGCCACTTCCATAGCTTCAATTTGAAATGTGTTGAAAAAGTAAAAGGGTTCGACCCTGATGGTATTTTTGTAGAACACCTATTCGCTGTCGATTTCAACAGTTCTATCACTGACACTATCCTGAATGAAGATGAAGATAACGCCTTAGGAAGTCCTGCTTGTGTCATCGACAACCTCGAGACAATACTCAACACCAATGATTCGTACAAGCAGAAATGAAAAAGCCCGTGTGAGAAAAGTGCCCAATCCCCGACCGCCACACCCAAGACTACAACATCTTGGAGCAATACTCCAATGACCTACCCAAGCAAGAAAGTCACACACAGTTCTTTAGGCAGAGGAGGAGATAAGAACGCTCCCTCCTACAAAATTGAAAGTTCTCACAAACTTTCCTCGAGCAAAAAACGGAAAACAATAGTGCAAGAACATGAGGGACCAAGGGGAGAATTGATATCCATGATCTCTCCCTTGAAGATATGGAACTAGAAATTGACATTGAAAAAATGTTCCCGGACGACAACCAACTAGAGAGCACTACTCCGCATAATCCTGAGATGGAAATAATTGGGACCGATACCTTGGATGGAGAAGAGTATTTTGCATTTCAGAGCACTGTTTTTGACAGCGAATCCAAAAAAATGGTTATTGAAAAGAGAGATGGAAAGAATAAGAAAGAGAAATCTCATCCAGAGATAAACCTACGGAACATGGGCGCTTCCCAAATCTCCCATATACACAGAGCAACTGGAGATTCTCTAGACAACTCTATTAGCAGCCTTGAAGCGGAAAATGTCATTTTAAAGGAGTGAATCAAAGAATTGGAGGGAGCTCTAATGCCTCTTCCATTGTTTGCTACTCCTTTGGCAATGATTGGCCCACCTCACCTGCGAAAAAGTTAAAAGGATCAACAAGCCTTCTCACATCATTCCGAGGCTATGTGGAAAATAATATAAAGAGAAGAATGGAATTAATAACAGAATCTTGGGAGATGTCAAAGAGTATGGTCTCTTTTGGAACAAGAGCACATGCTTTTCATGAGTATCTGCAAGCAGATCTCAAGAATGAGCAAGGTTTCTACCTCGATGTAGTTGTACAATTTGGTGTTAAAGTTACTGGTATGACAAAATTCAGAAGAAGAGAGGAGGATCTCCCTTCCTCGGATCGAATAGACCAATTACATGCATGCTGGAAATAAAACGTAAAACACTTGAATGGTATCGTTAAAGGATATAGCCATGCCATATATAGAAGATACAAACTATTCAAGAAGCTAACTGAGATAGATCTAGCTGGCAGCACCAATGAAGTCCAAGACTTGAAATTGATATTCAACTCATTATGTTTAACCAAGCAAGCATTTGATTATCAAGTTCATATCTATAAAATACCGTCATTTGAAAATTTCTATGGCATTCTTGAATATGGTGAAGATGACGTGAAAAACTGGCTAGTCGGTTATTCGATTAAAAACCAAGATATTCAAGAAGCATTATACAACCTCTCTATTGATCTAAGAGACTTGGAAAGTGAATTCTTCAATATAAAAATCCAACATGAAATCAACGTGGTGCCCATGAGGCTACATCGAAGACTGGTTCAAAAAGGATGTCGACAAGATTACCAATGAAGGGAAAATGACGCTTCACACGGTTTCCATAACTGTTGAGGAAAGCCATCAAAGGACATCAATGAGAAAATGGCAAGGCATGGGACACCATCATAGTAAGTTGATACTAATCACATTATTTTGTCTTTGTTGATGTTTTCATCTAGTGGCTTTAACAAAGCTTTAACCGAGGACTGACAATTTTCTCTTTCTTCTTGCCAGGTCTTCTTGTTTTCCATTGCCAAATTTCTTCTTTCTACAAACTTTATTATTTTACATCTTTGATTTATAGTCTGCGGGAGTCCCAATCCCAGTCATTATGGCAAACCCATTTATATTTCATAGAATATGTACTGAACTTTATGTTTTTTTACAAATTCCAAGACAACTATTTTGGGAAATATTCTCAAATGTATTTTGTAGCCCAGTTTATTTGAATATAAAATATTTGAGGTTGTTCTATGGTGATCTTCAATGTTTGGTGTTGTTTTTTGAATTTTGTATTTCTTTTTAAAATTAACTCATTTCCCTGTACATGTTGGGGTCATGTTCTTGTTTAATATTGTGCATATATTGCAGCGTCCTATATTTCAAAATATGCTTCCATATACAAAATGTTAAGTCATATATTTTTTGTCTATTACTTATGGGTTTGAGCAAAATTTGCGAGTCGAAAACACCCTTCAAATTGGAACATGGTTTACATTTGGACCACATAATTTATTAAGATAGATTAATATGAATACATTTTAAATAAATATAAACAAAATCTCTTTAAACTTGAACCTGACTTTCTCGAGCTCTTGGATTGGTGGGGGGTTCCTGGGTTAGCGGATTTCTAGATCCTCATCTCCATCTGTATCGTCACATCATGAGCCCAACCAACCACCATCCCTTTCAACACTTAGACAATTATCTCACCATGGGGTCCCAACTTAGCGTGCCCCCATGTTCTGTGATATACATCTTGCACCCAACAGTTCCGTGATATACATTTTGCACCCAACACTTCCGTGATTTAAAATTCGACCCCAAACTACTGGAACTCACAAACTTCACTATACCCGGGTTCACAAAAGTTTCAAAAAATTTATAGCTCTCTTCAATCCCCGCCACATTCACACCCTTCCCAATGCACATTCATTATGCTTTTACTAGCGACAACTCAACACCCAGGTTCTCTTATTTCCATTAATAAGCAAAAAACACGTTCAACCGCGATTTATAGGAGTCTGACCGAACACCGTTGCTTTTCATACCTAGCTAACGCCAGTCCCTGGGTTGGTGCTATTATAAATCTTGCATCCAAAACTTCCGTCATCTACAATTCCGTGATATACATCTTGCACCGAAAACTTCTGTGGTCTACAATTACTCCACAAATTGGAACATGGTTTACATTTGGACCACAACTAATCTATTAAGATACATTAATATGAATACATTTTAAATAAATATAAACAAAATCTATTTAAACTTAAACTTGACTTTCTCGAGCATCTGGATTGGTCGCGGGTTCCTGGGTTAGCCGACTGCGAGATCCTCATCTCCATTTATATCATCACATCATGAGCTCGACCGACTGTCATCCCTTTCAACACTTAGCCAATTATCTCACCACAGAGTCCCGAATTATCTCTATCATATTCTTATGCCTCGTGTTCTATGATATACATCTTGCACACAACACTTCTGTGATATACATTTTGCACCCAACACTTCTGTGATTTACAATTCGACCCCAGACTCTTGGAACTCGCAAGCTTCACTATACCCGAGTTCACAAAATTTTCAAACCATTTATCACTCTTTTCAATCCCCGCCACATTCCTGCCCTTCCCAATGCGCATCCATTATGCTTTTATTAGAAACAACTCAACACACAAGTTCACTTATTGACATTAATAAGCAAAAAATGCATTCAACAGCGATTTACGGGAGTCCAACCGACCACTGTTTCTTTTCATACCTAGCCAATTCTATGGTCATCGGTTCCGGGGTTGCCGTAACCGAACTCTCATTCCCCGTGTTTCGTGATAAACATCTTGCACCCAAAATTTCCGTGATCTACAATTCCATACTTAGCCAACTTTATGGCCACAACCTTCACTATACCCGGTTCACAAAAGTTTCAAACCATTTATCTCTCTCTTCAATCCCTGCCACATTCCTGCCCTTCCCAATGCACATTCATTATTTTTTTACTAGCGACAACTCAACACACATGTTCACGTATTGGCATTAATAAGCAAAAAACACATTCAACCGCGATTTATGGGAGTCCGATCGACTATTGTTGCTTTTCATACCTAGCCAATTCTATGGCCACCAATTCTCGGGTTGGCATAACCAAAATCTCGTTCCCCGTATTCTGTAATATACATTTTGAACCCAAAACTTTCGTGATCTAGAATTCCATACTCAACCAACTTTATGGCCATTGGTCCCCGAGTTGGCGCTATTATAAATTTTGCACCCAAAACTTCCGTCATTTACAATTCCATGATATACATATTGCACCAAAAACTTTTGTGGTCTACAATTCCTCCAGCTCACAAGCTTCTCTCTACCCGAGTTCAAAAATGTTTAAAAGCATTTATCACTCCCTTCCATCCCCGCTACCTTCGTGCCCTTTCCAATGCACATTGATTATGCTTATACTAGTGACAACTCAACACACATGTTCGAAAAAATTGGCATTTATAAGCGAAAACCTCAAGGACATCTCCCATTAATATGCATTAAACCACAATTTACGGGAGCCCGACCGATCGCCCTTCCTTTCCATACTTAGCCAATTTTATGGCCCCGAGTTTCCGTCTTAGCGCTATCGAACTCTCATTCCCCATGTTTCGTGATATACATCTTGCACCCAAAACTTCCGTGCTTTACAATTCCACCTTGATCTCGAAATCGTAAATTTCACTCTACCCAAGTTCACAAAAATTTTCAAAGCATTTATCGCTCCCTTCCATCCCCGCCACCTTCGCGTCCTTCCCAATGCACATTAATTATGCTTTTCTTAGTGACAACTCACCACACAAGTTCGAAAGGATTGGCATTAGTAAGCGAAAACCTCCAGGACATGTCCCATTAAAACACATTAAACCACAATTTACGTGAAAACCTCCAGGACATCTCCCATTAATACACATTAAACCGTGATTTACAAGAGTCTTTCACGCTTATCGAACTCTCATTCCCCCTATTCCGTGATATACATATTGCACCCAAAACTTCCATAATCTACAATTCCACCCGACACTCCTTGAACTCGCAAGCTTTAAAAGTTTCAAACCATTTATCGCTCACTTCCATCTCCGCCAGCTTTGTGCCCTTCCCAATGCAGATTAATTATGCTTTGATTACTGATTAATAAACGAATACCTTGAGAACATCTCCCATTAAAACACATTAAACCACGATTTACGTCATTATATTATCATATATCTTCTTCATATGTTAAGTTTCATATTATTTTATGGGAAGATCCCATTTCATACTAATTACTTTGTGCTTCAATAACTGTACACTAAGATATAAGTTATATCTTAAATTACTATTCAATGTAATTTCAATATAGCTTTTAATATTTACAATTTTCTTATCATTTCATTTTTAAAAAACAATTGAAAATAACTTTTTAATATTTTCTAAACATCTATTCTAATTACCCTTTATTTACAATACTGTTAATTTATGTTTTTTTAACAATATTTTTTCACTCTACCCATCTTCCAACAATCATCATCATGAATAATTATAAACTGCCAACTATCATCTCCATTCCTAAATCTACTTGGCCAAAAGCACTTGTTAGATAAACAATTAGTAAAAGAACTTGAAACTCTAATTAGTAAATATTTTTCTATCTCTAAATTTAAATTTAAACGTAAAACTATTCTTATTTGGTGAAAGTCCAAAAACCATAGATGATAAGCTTTTTATATAAATTCATATCTGATTAAAAATATATATAGAATATTAATATTAAATTACTTATTTTTCAATAATATTATTATATATAATGTTTATTAATATTTTTGTAATTTTTATTTAATTTTATAATTTAATTATTCAAAATCTAATTATTTTATTTTAATGTTTTAATTTCCATCTAATGAAATTTAAAAATAATATCACTAGCACAGCTACTCAAAATCGTGGTTGATGAACGCCAAAAAAATGAAACGCACAACCACAAAATGAAACGCACAACCAGAAAATGAGCGTTTACAGCGAGCTTGCTAAATCCAAAGTTTAATCATTTAAATGTGGCAATCATATAGTGCTATAATAATTTCTTAATTTGATTAGGTAAATGTTAAAAGGTGAATAGGTTAACGGATGCATTCAAAAATACAAGAAAGTTATGAAGAGGAAATCACATTCATTGATTTGGGAGGACGACTAAGAATATGCCAACATCTTCAATTGTTAGCCATCAGATTAGAATTTTAGATTAAAAGGTGATTAATTGTGCTCATTGTCAATAAATAAGTATACACCTTTTGACTTAATAAAATATATTTAATTAAAAACATATAATATCATAAAAACACTTTATTAAAAACATCATCATCACCCTATAGCATAAACACAATTTATATAACTTATTTATAGGTTTATAAATGAACAATAAAATAAATGAAATATTAATACTGTGGGCCTTCAAACAACAAATTATAGTTTTCTGAGTACGTGCTCGGGAACTCTCTGCATTTATCAGAAGCCGAACTATTCCACTCATCTAGCGTTGTCTTACCTCTCATTGCTACCGCAACTACGTTTATGGCCACGGGCAGACCGCAACAATCGTCCGCGATTATTCTGGCACGCTCCTTTAATTCCTTGGGAGCATGCCCGCCTTTGAAAGCTACTCTCTCAAAAATTTCCCACCCTTCATCACTGCTCAACGTCTGCACTTCAATGGACTCTTCAGCCGCCCTTAATGCCAGATCTCTGTTGCGTGTAGAGAAAACTACTTTGCTACCTTTATCTTTCCCCAATCCAACCCCTACTTCTTGCAGATCCAGTGGACGCCGCACGTCGTCCAATATCAAAAGAAATTTCTTCTTCAGGAGACGTGCATACAATTTCATCTTCCGGGTATCAATATCACAACTATCAGACAAGTCTAAATCAATCGACTCACCGATACGACATTACAAATCCGCAATTTTATGGTCTTCAGAGACGGTGACCCAAAGCACACGTTCGAAGACATTACTGGCCTGCTGGGTGTTGTAGATAATCTTCAGCAATCAAGTTTTTCCAACACCAGGTATCCCATAGACACCAATTACCCCAACATGGGGAGCTTTCGTAAGCCACATTTGCAGCTCCGCCTCGGCAGATTTAATCTTCGATCCTACAAAAGCAGAATCTGGCACCGGTTGAAGCAACAAATCCGGCTCTGGCACGGGCTGACGCTGTGAGACAGCCTCGCGGACCATCTGCTGAGCACTTAGCCATACCGAAAGGTCCATTTCGAGATCTTGGAAGAGCTCGTCAAATGTTGGGACTGAGGGGAGAAATTGATATCCACGATCTCTCTCTCGAAGATACGGAACTAGAAATTGACATTGACAAAATGTTCCCTGACGACAACCAACTAGAGAGCACTGCTCCACATAATCCTGAGATGGAAATAATTGGGACCGATACCTTGGATGGAGAAGATTCTTTTGCATTTCAGAGCACTATTTTTTATAGCAAATCCAAAAAAATGGTTATTGAAAAAAGAGATGCAAAGAATAAGAAAGAGAAATCTCATCCAAAGATAAACCTACGGAACATGGGCCCTTTTCTGATCTCCCATATACACCGAGCAACTGGAGATTCTCTAGACAACTCTATTAGCAACCTTGAAGCGGAAAACATCATGTTAAAGGAGCGAATCAAAGAATTGGAGGGAGCTCTAGTGCCTCTTCCATTGTTTTCTACTCCTTTGGCAATGATTGGGCCCACCGCACCTGCGACAAAGTTAAAAGGATCAACAAGCCTTCTCACATCATCTCGAGGCTATGTGGAAAATAATATAAAGAGAAGAATGGAATTAATAACAGAAGCTTGGGAGATGTCAAAGAGTATGATCTCTTTTGGAACAAGAGCACATGCTTTTCATGAGTATCTGCAAGCAGATCTCAAGAACAAGCAAGGTTTCTACCTCGATGTAGTTGTACAATTTGGTGTTAAAGTTACTGGTCGGACAAAATTCAGAAGAAGAGAGGAGGATCTCCCTTCCCCGGATTGACTAGACCAATTACATGCATGCTGGAAATAAAAGGTAAAACACTTGAATGGTATCATTAAAGGATGTAGCCATGCCATATATAGAAGATACAAACTATTCAAGAAGCTAACTGAGATAGATCTAGCTGGCAGCACCAATGAAGTCCAAGAACCGAAATTGATATTCAATTCATTATGTTTAACCAAGCAATAATTTGATTATCAAGTTTATATCTATAAAATACTGTCATTTGAAAATTTCTATGGCATTCTTGAATATGGTGAAGATGACGTGAAAAACTGGCTAGTCGATTATTCGATTAAAAACCAAGATATTCAAGAAGCATTGTACAACCTCTCTATTGATCTAAGAGACTTGGAAAGTGAATTCTTCAATTTAAAAATCCGGCATGAAATCAACGTGGCGCCCATGAGGCTACATCGAAGACTGGTTCAAAAATGATGTTGACAAGATTACCAATGAAGGGAAAAGGATGMTTCACACGGTTCCCATAACTGTTGAGGAAAGCCATCAAAGGACATCAACGAGAAAATGGCAAGGCATGGGACAYCATCATAGTAAGTTGATACTAATCACATTATTTTGTCTTTGTTGATGTTTTCATCCAGTGACTCTAACAAAGCTTTAACTGAGGACTGACAATTTTCGCTTTCTTCTTGCCATGTCTTGTTGTTTTCCATCGCCAAATTTCTTCTTTCTACAAACTTKATTCTTTTACATCTTTGCTTTGTGGTCTGCGGGAGTCCCAATCCCAGTCATTATGGMAAACCCATTTATATTTCAGAGAATATGTAYTGAACTATATATTTTTTTACAAATTCCAAGACAACTATTTTGGGAAATATTCTCAAATGTATTTTGTAACCCAGTTTATCTGAATATAAAATATTTGAGGTTGTTCTATGGTGATCTTCAATGTTTGGTGTTGTTTTTTGAATTTTGTGTTTCTTTTTAAAATTAACTCATTTCCCTGTACATGTTGGGGTCATGTTCTTGTTTAATATTGTGCATATATTGCAGCTTCCTATATTTCAGAATATGCTTCCATATACAAAATGTTAAGTCATATATTTTTTGTCTATTGCTTATGGGTTTGAGCAAAATTTGCGAGTCAAAAACACCCTTCAAATTGGAACATGGTTTACATTTGGACCACATAATTTATTAAGATACATTAATATGAATACATTTTAAATAAATATAAACAAAATCTCTTTAAACTTGAACCTGACTTTCTCGAGCTCTTGGATTGGTGGCGGGTTTCCGGGTTAGTGGATTTCCAGATCCTCATCTCCATCTGTATCGTCACATCATGAGCCCAACCGACCGCCATCCCTTTCAACACTTAGACAATTATCTCACCGTGGGGTCTTGACTTAACATGCCCCATGTTCTGTGATATACATCTTGCACCCAACACTTCCGTGATATACATTTTGCACCCAACACTTCCATGATTTACAATTCGACCTCGAACTCCTGGAACTCACAAACTTCACTATACCCAAGTTCACAAAAGTTTCAAAAAATTTATCGGTCTCTTCAATCCCCGCCACATTCACACCCTTCCCAATGCACATTTGTTATGCTTTTAGTAGCAACAACTCAACACCCAGGTTCACTTATTGGCATTAATAAGCAAAAAACACGTTCAACTGCGATTTATAGGAGTCTGACCGACCACCGTTGTTTTTCATACCTAGCTAATGCCGGTCCCTGGGTTAGCGCTATTATAAATCTTACATCCAAAACTTCCGTCATCTACAATTCCGTGATATACATCTTGCATCGAAAAGTTTCGTGGTCTACAGTTATTCCACAAATTGGAACATGGTTTACATTTGGACCACAAAAAATCTATTAAGATACATTAATATGAATACATTTTAAATAGATATAAACAAAATCTCTTTAAACTTGATCCTGACTTTCTCGAGCTCCTGGATTGGTCGTTGGTTCCCGGGTTAGTCGACTGTGAGATCCTCATCTCCATTTATATCATCACATCATGAGCTTGATCGACTGTCGTCCCTTTCAACACTTAGCCAATTATCTCACCGCGGGGTCCCGAATTAGCGCTATCATATTCTTATGCCTCGTGTTCTATGATATACATTTTGCACACAACACTTCCATGATATACATTTTGCACCCAACACTTCTGTGATTTACAATTCGACCCCAGACTCTTGGAACTCACAAGCTTCACTATACCCGAGTTCACAAAAGTTTCAAACCATTTATCACTCTTTTCAATCCCTGCCACATTCCTGCCCTTCCCAATGCACATCCATTATGCTTTTATTAGCAACAACTCAGAACACAAGTTCACTTATTGACATTAATAAGCAAAAAATGCATTCAACCGCGATTTACGAGAGTCTGACCGACCACTGTTTCTTTTCATACCTAGCCAATTCGATGGCCGTCAGTTCTCGAGTTGCCATAACCAAACTCTCATTCCCCGTGTTCCGTGATATACATCTTGCACCCAAAATTTCCGTGATCTACAATTCCATACTTAGCCAACTTTATGGCCGCAACCTTCACTATACCCGGGTTCACAAAAGTTTCAAACCATTTATCACTCTCTTCAATCCCCGCCACATTCCCGCCCTTCCGAATGCACATTCATTATTCTTTTACTAGCGATAACGCAACACACAGGTTCACTTATTGGTATTAATAAACAAAAAACACATTCAACCGCGATTTATGGGAGTCCGGCCGTCTGTTGTTGCTTTTCATACCTAGCCAATTCTATGGCCGCCAATTCTCGGGTTGGCGTAACCAAACTCTCATTCCCCGTATTCCGTAATATACATTTTGAACCCAAAACTTTCGTGATCTAGAATTCCATACTTAACCAACTTTATGGCCATCGGTCCCCAAGTTGGCGCTATTATAAATCTTGCACCCAAAATTTTTGTCATTTACAATTCTGTGATATACATATTGCACCGAAAACTTTCGTGGTCTACAATTCCTCT
>JASDQU010095213.1:5403-17258 GCA_032191745.1 Picea mariana | reverse complement strand
CACATCTCAAACAACATCATTCCACCGTTAAGGAAAGATAGCACATGTTAGCTTTCCCTCTTGCATAAGAACAAGTTCATCTCGAACAACATCATTCTACCATGGGGGAAATCTAGTGTGTGCTAGATTTCCCTCTTACACAAGCACAAGCGCATCCTGAACAACATCATTTCAATTTTGGGGAAAGCTAGTGCATGCTAGATTTCCCTCTTGCACAAGCACAAGCGCATCTTGAACATCATCCTACCATGGGGGAAAGCTAGCATGTCTCTTACACAAGCATATACACATCTCGAACAATATCATTCCACCGTGGGGGAAAGCTAGCCTGTGCTAGCTTTCTCTCTTGCACAAGCACAAGCACATCTTGAACAACATCATTCCTCCGTGGGGTAAAACTAGTGCATGCTAACTTTTAGTCTTGCAGAAGCACAAGCACATCTTGAATAACATCATTCCGTTGTGGGGAAAATCCACCCTGTGCTAGCTTTCCCTCTTTCACAAACACAACCACATCTCCAACAACATCATTCTAGCATGGAGGAATGCTTGCACATGCTAAACTTCCCTCTTGCACAAGAACAATCAAATCATAAACAACATCATTCCACCATTAAGGAAAGCTAGCACATGTTAGTTTTCCCTCTTGCATAAGCACAAGGGCATATTGAACAACACCATTCCACAATGGGGGAAAGCTAGCATGTGTTATCTTTCCCTCTTACACAAGCACAAGCTCATTTTGAACATCATTCTAGTGTTGGGGAAAGCTAGAGCATGCTAGCTTTCCCTCTTGCACAAACACAAGCACATCTCGAACATCATCCTACCATGTGGGAAAGATAGCACGTGCTAGCTTTCCCTCTTACACAAGCATATACACATCTCGAACAAGATCATTCCACTGTGGGGGAAAGCTAGCATGTGATAGCTTTCTCTATTGCACAAACACAAGTTCATCTCGAACAACATCATTCCTTCGTGGGGTAAAAATAGTGCATGCTAACTTTCAGTCTTGCAAAAGAACAAACACATCTTGAATAACATCATTCCATTGTGGGGAAAAGCTAGCGTGTGTTATCTTTCCCTCTTTAACAAACAAAAGCACATCTCAAACAACATCATTCAAGCATGGAGTAAATCTTGAATATACGATACTTCCCTCTTGCACAAGCACAAACACAACTCAAACAACATCATTGCACTGTTAAGGAAAGCTAGCATGTGTTAGCTTTCCCTCTTGCATAAGCACAAGTGCATCTCGAACAACATCATTCCATTGTGGGGAAAAGCTAGTGTGTGCTAGCTTTCTCTCTTGCACAAGAACAAGCACATCTCGAACAACATCATTCCTCCGTGGGGTAAAACCAGTGCATGCTAACTTTCAGTCTTGCAGAAGCACAAGAACATCTTGAATAACATCATTCCATTGTGGGGAAAAGCTAGTGTGTGATAGCTTTCCCTCTTTCACAAACACAAGCACATCTCGAGAAACATCATTCCAGCATGGAGGAAAGCTTAAACATGCTAAACTTCCCTCATGCACAAGCACAAACACATCTCAAACAACATCATTCCATTGTTAAGGAAAGCTAGCGCATGCTAGCTTTCCCCCTTGCATAAGCACAAGTGCATCTCGAATAACATCATTCCACCATGGTGGAAAGCTAACACCTGCTAGATTTCTTTCTTGCACAAGCACAAGACCATCTCAAACAACATAAATCCAGTGTTGTGCATCTTGAACATCATCCTACCATGGGGAAAAGATAGTGCATGCTAGATTTCCCTCTTACAGAAGCATATACACATCTCGAACAAGATCATTACACCGTGGGGGAAGGCTAGCGTGTGCTATCCTTCTCTCTTGCACAAGCACAAGTGCATCTTGAACAACATCATTCCTCTGTGGGGTAAAACTAGTGCATGATAACTTTCAGTTTTGCAGAAGCACAAGAACATCTTGAATAACATCATTCCATTGTGGGGAAAAGCTACCCTGTGCTAGCATTCCCTCTTTCACAAACACAAGCACATCTCCAACAACATCATTCTAGCATGGAGGAATGCTTTCACATGCTAAACTTCCCTATTGCACAAGCACAATCAAATCTCAAACAACATCAGTCCACCGTTAAGGAAAGCTAACACGTGTTAGTTTTCCCTCATGCATAAGCACAAGTGCATATCGAACAACATCATTCCACAATGGGGGAAAGCTAGCACGTGATATCTTTCCCTCTTACATAAGCACAAGCACATTTTGAACAACATCATTCCAGTGTTGGGGAAAGCTAGCACATGCTACCTTTCCCTCTTGCACAAGCACAAGCGCATATCGAACATCATCCTACCATGGGGGAAAGCTAGCACGTCTCTTACACAAGCATATACACATCTCGAACAAGATCATTCCACTGTGGGGGAAAACTAGTGTGTGCTAGCTTTCTCTTTTGCACAAGCACAAGTGCATCTCGAACAACATCATTCCTCCGTGTGGTAAAACTAGCGCATGCTAACTTTCAGTCTTGCAGAAGCACAAGCAGGTCTTGAATAACATCAGTCCATTGTGGGAAAAGCTAGCATGTGTTAGCTTTCCCTCTTTCACAAACACAAGCACATCTTGAACAACATCATTCTAGCATGGAGGAAAGCTTGCACATGCTAAACTTCCCTTTTGCACAAGCACAAGAACATCTCAAACAACATCATTCCACCATTAAGGAAAGCTAGCACGTGTTAGCTTTCCCTCTTGCATAAGCACAAGTTCATCTCGAACAACATCATTCTACCATGGGGGAAATCTAGCGCATGCTAGATTTCCCTCTTTCTCAAGCACAAGCACATCTCAAACAACATGATTCCAGTGTTGGTGAAAGCTTGTGCATGCTAGCTTTCCCTCTTGCACAAGCACAAGTGCATCTCGAACATCATCCTACCATGGGGGAAAGCTAGTCCATGCTAGATTTTCCTTTTACACAGGTATATACACATCTCGAACAAGATCATTCCACTATGGGGGAAAGCTAGTGTGTGCTAGCTTTCTCTCTTGCATAAGCACAAGTGCATCTCGAGCAACATCATTCCTCCATGGGGTAAGCTTAGTGCATGCTAACTTTCAGTCTTGCAGAGTCATAAGCACATCTTGAATAACATCATTCCATTGTTGGGAAAAGATAGCGTGTGTTATCTTTCCCTCTTTCACAAACACAAGAAAATCTCGAACAACATCATTCTAGCATGGAGTAAAGGTTGGACATGTGATACTTCCCTCTTGCACAAGCACAAGCGCATCTCGAACAACATCATTCCTCAGTGGGGTGAAACTAGTTCATGCTAACTTTCAGTCTTGGAGAAGCACAAGCACATCTTCAATAAAATCATTCCATTGTGGAGAAAATATACCCTATGCTAGCTTTCCCTCTTTCACAAACAAAAGAACGTCTCCAATAACATCATTCTAGCATGGAGGAATGCTTGCACATGCTAAACTTCCCTCTTGCACAAGAACAATCAAATCTCAAACAACATCAGTCCACCATTAAGAAAAGCTAGCGTGTTTTAGTTTTCCCTGTTCCATAAGCACAAGTGCATTTCGAGCAACATCATTCCACAATGGGGGAAAGCTAGCGCGTGCT
The DNA here is from genome assembly GCA_032191745.1 of Picea mariana. NCBI lineage: Eukaryota > Viridiplantae > Streptophyta > Pinopsida > Pinales > Pinaceae > Picea > Picea mariana. The sequence goes on along the minus strand of JASDQU010095213.1, from coordinate 13,620 downwards.
ATATTTCCCTCTTACACAAGCACAAACACATTTTGAACAACATCATTCCAGTGTTGGGGAAAGCTAGTGCATGCTAGCTTTCCCTCTTGCACAAGCACAGACGCATCTCGGACATCATCTTACCATGGGGGAAAGCTAGCATATCTCTTACACAAGCATATACACATCTCGAACAAGATCATTCCACTATGGGAGAAAGCTAGTGGGTGCTAGCTTTCTCTCTTGCACAAGCACAAGCGCATCTCGAACAACATCATTCCTCTATGTGGTAAAACTAGCGCATGCTAACTTTCAGTCTTGCAGAAGCACAAGCACGTCTTGAATAAAATCATTCCATTGTGGGGAAAAGCTAGCGTGTGTTAGCTTTCCCTCTTTCACAAACACAAGAACATCTCGAACAACATCATTCTAGCATGGAGGAAAGCTTGCACATGCTAAACTTCCCTTTTGCACAAGCACAAGCACATCTCAAACAACATCATTCCACCGTTAAGGAAATCTAGCGCGTGTTAGCTTTCCCTCTTGCATAAGCACAAGTTCATCTCGAACAACATCATTCTACCATGGGGTAATCTAGCGCGTGCTAGCTTTCCCTCTTACACAAGCACAAGCGCATCTCGAACAACATCATTCCAGTGTTGGTGAAAGCTAGCGCATGCTAGCTTTCCCTCTTGCACAATCATAAGTGCATCTCGAACATTATCCTACCATCGGGGAAAGATAGCGTGTGCTATCTTTCCCTCTTACACAAGTATATACAAATATCGAACAAGATCATTCCACTATGGGGGAAAGCTAGTATGTGCTAGCTTTCTCTCTTGCATAAGGACATCATTCCTTCATGGGGTGAAACTAGTGCATGCTAACTTTCAGTCTTGCAGAGGCACAAGCACATCTTGAATAACACCATTCCATTGCGGGGAAAAGCTAGCGTGTGTTAGCTTTCTCTCTTTCACAAACACAAGCACATCTCGAACAACATCATTCTAGCATGGAGTAAAACTTGAACATGCGATACTTCCCTCTTGCACAAGCACAAACACATCTCAAACAACATCATTCCACCATTAAGGAAAGTTAGCGTGTGTTAGATTTCCCTCTTGCATAAGCACAATTGCATCTCGAATAACATCATTCCATTGTGGGGAAAAGCTACTTTGTGCTAGCTTTCCCTCTTTCAAAAACACAAGCACATCTCCAACAACATCATTCTAGAATGGAGGAATGCTTGCACATGCTAAACTTCCCTCTTGCACAAGCACAATCAAATCTCAAACAACATCAGTCCACCGTTAAGGAAAGATAGTTCGTGTTAGTTTTCCCTCTTGCATAAGCACAAGTGCATATTGAACAACATCATTCCACAATGGGGGAAAGCTAGCGTGTGCGATCTTTCCCTCTTACATAAGCACAAGCACATTTTGAACAACATCATTCTGGTGTTGGTGAAAGATAGCACATGCTAGCTTTCCCTCTTGCACAAGCACAATCGCATCTTGAACATCATCCTACCATACGGGAAATCTAGCATGTCTCTTACACAAGCATATACACATCTCGAACAAGATCATTCCACTATGGGGGAAAGCTAGCGTGTGCTAGCTTTCTCTCCTGCAAAAGCACAAGTGCATCTCGAACAACATCATTCCTCCATGGGGTAAAACTAGCGCATGCTAACTTTCAGTCTTGCAGAAGCACAAGCACATCTTGAATAACATCATTCCATTGTGGGGAAAAGATAGCGTGTGTTAGCTTTCCCTCTTTCACAAACATAAGCACATCTCGAACAACATCATTCTAGCATGGATGAAAGCTTGCACATGCTAAACTTCCCTTTTGCACAAGCACAAGCACATCTCAAACAACATCATTCCACCATTAAGGAAAGCTAGCGCGTGTTAGCTTTCCCTCTTTCATAAGCACAAGTTCATCTCAAACAACATCATTCTACCATGGGGGAAATCTAGCGCGTGCTATCTTTCCCTCTTACACAAGCACAAGGGAATCTCAAACAACATCATTCCAGTGTTGGTGAAAGCTAGCGCATGCTAGCTTTCCCTCTTTCATAGGCACAAGCGCATCTCGAACATCATCCTATCATGGGGGAAAGATAGCATGTGCTAGCTTTCCCTCTTACACAAGCATATACACATCTCGAACAAAATCATTCCACTGTGGGGGAAAGCTAGTGTGTGCTAGCTTTCTCTCCTGCACAAGCACAAGTGCATCTTGAACAACATCATTCCTCCGTGGGGTAAAACTAGTGCATGCTATCTTGAATAACATCATTCCATTGTGGGGAAAAGCTAGCGTGTGTTAGCTTTCCCTCTTTCAAAAACACAAGCACATCTCGAACAACATCATTCTAGCATGGAGTAAAGCTTGAACATGCTATACTTCCCTCTTGCACAAGCACAAACACATCTTAAACAACATCATTCGTCCGTTAAGGAAAGCTAGCCTGTGTTAGTTTTCCCTCTTGCATAAGCACAAGTGCATCTCGAATAACATAATTCCATTGTGGGGAAAATCTACCCTGTGATAGCTTTCCCTCTTTCACAAACACAAACACATCTCCAACAACATCATTCTAGCATGGAGGAATGCTTGCACACACTAAAATTCCCTCTCGCATAAGCAAAATCAAATCTCAAACAACATCAGTCCATCGTTAAGGAAAGCTAGTGTGTGTTAGTTTTCCCTCTTGCATAAGCACAATTGCATATCGAACAACATCATTCCACAATGGGGGAAATCTAACATGTGCTATCTTTCCCTCTTACACAAGCACAAGCACATTTTGAACAACATCATTCAAGTGTTGGGGAAAGCTAGCACATGCTATATTTCACTCTTGCACAAGCACAAGCACATCTCGAACATCATCCTACCATGGGGGAAAGATAGCATGTCTCTTAAACAAGCATATACACATCTCAAACAAGATCATTCCACTATGGGGGAAAGCTAGTGTGTGCTAGCTTTCTCTCCTGTACAAGCACCAGCGCATCTCGAACAACATCATTCCTCCGTGGGGTAAAACTAGTGCATGCTAACTTTCAGTCTTGCAGAAGCACAAGCATGTCTTGAATAACATCATTCCATTGTGTGGAGAATCTAGAGTGTGCCATGTTTTCCTCTTTAACAAACACAAGCACATCTCGAACAACATCATTCTAGCATGGAGGAAAGCTTGCACATGCTAAACTTCCCTCTCACACAAGCACAAGCACATCTCAAACAACATCACTCCACCGTTAAAGAAAACTAGCGTTTGTTAACTTTCCCTCTTGCATAAGAAGAAGTGCATCTCAAACATCATTCCACCATGGGGGAAAGCTAGCGTGTGTTAGCTTTCCCTCTTACACAAGTACAAGCGCATCTCGAACAACACCTTTCCAGTGTTGGGGAAAGCTAGCACATGCTAGTTTTCCCTCTTGCACAAGCACAAGCGCATTTCGAACAACATCATTCTAGTGTTGGAGAAAGCTAGTGCATGTTAGCTTTCCCTCTTGCACAAGCACAAGAGCATCTCGAACATCATCCTACCATGGGGGAAAGCTAGCATGTGCTAGCTTTCCCTCTTACACAAGCATATACACATCTCGAACAAGATCATTCCACTGTGGGGGAAAGCTAGCGCGTGCTATCTTTCCCTCTTACAGAAGCACATCTCTAACAAGAAATTATTTTCCAGATTGTCTAACCCAGCATTATCAGAAGGAGAAATATCACCATATTCAATATCACCATATTCATTAACATGAGTCAATATTCAACCATTTTAGATTTTACAAATTGAGATTATATCATTGTATTAATGACATCATTTACCAACTTTGACTATGTCATAGAATCTACTACTGCTTAACACATGATAAACAAGTATCACCATCCTCATCTCACCAAGCGTTGGATGTTCACTAGGCTTCCAATATCCATGCCACGGTTACTAGGCCCAGAGCCTCTGGTGATGATTTCTATGGTGATATTTTTAGAGGTGTTGATGGAGTTTCTAGTAGTTTTTGTGAAGAATCAACAAACAAAAGTTCAATATCAAGGCCTTCAAGATCGAGATCGTCAAAGTCATCATCATCTTCGCAGCCAATCTCCGAGAAGCCGAGCCCGCATCGGCCTCTATTGTCTTGGATGTCAGAGGACTAGTCTTTGTTTGCATTCACTTCAAAGCTTAGGTTCTTGCTCTCCTATTATATGCTTCTGTTTTGTTGTAAAATGATTATACTATTTATTTCTGAACTATGCTTCTAAATTTCTATTAATGATGCAATAATGTACAAAGCATATTACAAAAAGAAATGTGTGGGGGTTAGGTTGCCAAGATGAGGCAAAATCAAGGGTACAATGAAAGCCTCTTCTGAATTAGATCCTCAACTATCTGCATCATATGAAATCAGCCTACTGTTGTTAAACAGTTCTATGCATAGTGTCCAAAGTTTAAGGCCCAGAGCAAACCGGAACCATAAATAACCATTAACTATGTTCGCCTTATATTAACCATTAATTTCTCCTGGATTATTTGTTCATTCATGAATTTGTAAATAAGCATATCTAATCCCTTCTGTCATCCAGATGGTGGAGCCTTAAATCATGTTTTTGGTTAATAAATCGATTGGATTTTTCAGCGACCCACACAAAATTTGTTTTAGAAAGATAATTTGGGTGTCTTAAACTACATTATCAAAAGAAATTTGGGCCAAATTCCTTTCCTCTTAATTTTAAAAAATAGTATTTTGATGTTCAAGTTTAAGCCTTTTGGCTTATTCGTATTATGATAGTGTASTRATAGRCCTTKATYAGAGAAKCTTTATGCACTCCTTGCTACTGTTTATCARGATGTACTCARCAATTTTAAGGATAGTTTTTAGGTATTTCTGGATATTAATATAATMTCTCTTTCAAACAATTACTTTGATATACAATCAAAGGATGAATTTGTTTTATAAAAAAATTAGGCATTGTTTTCTTTATCTCAATGAATAAAATAAAATTCTATACTAATAAAACATGGTGTACCTGTTATTGATTATATTAGGCATAGTTAATATTTGTCTTTTTGGGAATTTTGACTTGCATTATATTTTGATATGTGGTATTCATCTGAAATGTCCAGTTCATCTTCAACTTCAAAGCAATAATTGTTAAGGGTGTGCTTCTTATACCTAATAGGATTATTTTTCTTATTTGAAAAAAGCCACTGTTGAAAAAAAAGGAATGATCTACGCAGTTTCACACATTGGTGATCATATATGTTTGTAATAAAAATGTGCATCAACACAGTTGTTCATGTTGAAAAAAATCTTAGATATGGTTTATTATATAAGTAATTCAACCTGTTTTTACTGAGATTAGGTTCATAAGCAGCTTTGAGAATCCATCCAATGTGATTATCAGTGTTCATCAGACAATCTTTTAAAACTTGTGTTTTTCCCATATTTAGTTTTAGTCTATATGTAATGATAACTTGCCATCTATATATGCGTGAAGCATAGATCAAATAATTTTGTCTTCCGTGGAAACATGCAATAGAAAATGTTTCGAATAGCTATAATGATTGTATCATTGTACATGTCAATTGCTCTCTCTCCAAAGAAGGACAGGTCTCTCATCTTTGGCCTCTCTTGTAGACAGGGAGTGGGATATCTATCTCGAGATTCAAATGATGTTTCTATTATATCCATCACTTGTTGCCCCCCTTTCCAAACTAACTTTATAGAGCCACCCGGTGTAGCTTATTCCCATTTCAACAGGCCTCAGGCATTCAACAATGGGACTCGCAGGATGAAAATGGATGATGTTTTTGGTGGCTTCCCTTAGCAAAGGCATTTCATCTTCTTGCAATATTCCTAGAAAACAGAAGAGCCTATCAGTGAAGTTAAGATTGGACCAACACTCACAAACCTGGATACATCAGGTATATATGAGAAAAAATACCCTGTTCATCTAAACACCATGAGAAAAAGCTCGACAAAATGTGGGTATGATGCTAGAGAGCATTGCAATGCATTAGCACCTAGGGAGAAGATGCACCTTATGACTCAACATCTGCCCTCTCCCACTCCTTCACATTCCCCCTCTGCACTGTAGAAAACTTGGAAAGATTGGATGCTAGAACTTAACAATTCTTATGTCAATCAGAAAAGAGGCTTGTATTCTAATTCTTCTCAGGAGTCCTCGTATGTTTCTCCAACCATAGAATGTGGTAATGGGACCGAAGAAAAACCTTAAAGGTCAAGATTGGAAACTTTGGGAGAAATCTTACTAGATGATGGAGAAGGCTCTGATGTTCTTGAATCATATGTAATTGAAATTGTCTCTGAAAGAAAAGAGAATTTTACTTTCCATGATGAAAATGATATTTATGTAGATGATAATCTGATGCCAGATGCTTCAGACATAGCAATGAAAGAGGCCATAGCCTGGGAAAAAGAGAATTTTCAGTTTGGAAGGTGGGAAGAAGGGCAGGAAGAAGTGACTGAATGTAGTCAAGGACCTAAGGACAAAGATGCTCAAGCACTGGTGCATAAAATTACTGAAGCTGGTGGGAATAAATAAAGTATAATACAAGGTGGAAATGGTGCAACTGTCTTTGTTGCTGTAATTGTGGTGTGTTTGCAAGGTAGGGTTTCTGACTGATGTTTATGTATAATATGGAATCATATAAGCATGCACAATGCTTGGGAAATAAGGGACTTAGCTTTATTTTATTAACTGAAGTAATGATAAAATAATGAAATGCGGAAATGACAACAACTCTTCAATGGATCTTTACAGGTCAGATCGGCACTGGAATACACACATCAATATATGTTAATAACTGGAATAAATAAGCAAGGAACCTGATCCAGATGATATGCTCCCAATGTGGCAGATGTCTGGATGACTGTTGCCCGACTACAAAAGACACAAAAATGCTGCAATAGCTGCATGCACTAGAAAACTCGCCCTGGGAACTCTGGTTCTCTTATTTTATTGATTGATATGGATGTTATGCTCCAAAGGTGGAAGACATCTGGATGACTGATGTCGGATTACAAAAAGAACACACAAAAACGTAGCAACTTCTACATGCACTGGAAAACTCGCCCTGGGAGCTCTGGTGGTCATAAAGGCATGAGATCTATCTCTGAGGGGTCGCCCTAGTGTCTGCCCAAATCACCTTGCCTGAGCAAGACTGAATCTGCCCTGTCGGACTCCACACAAACCCCATACGGATCTTCCGCTAAGTGCGCCCGAACTACTGTTGTAGGAGGTCGCATTGATGGTTTTTGCCGTCAAAATGGGCCAAAAACTATCTCAATGGAAGTGATTTGCCTCCTACTGATCTCTGTTGAAAGGATTCTGAGTATGGCAGAGAGGTTAGGCAGATGCGACCCACTCCAATGATGAAAACCCTCAACGCTGCAACTCAACAATGCGTTGGATACATACGCATTGAGACATCCTAAAAAATCAAAGCACTCGACAATTGAGTGAGCCCACCAAGTTAGTTTCCCCATTTGTTTTAATGATATAATTCCTCCCTCGTCATGGTCTAATTCCCATATTGTTTTAATGATCCCAAGTAAATAATTTTCAACTACATATTGTTAGGAGCATAAATGTTAAATAATTGTAGTCTCATATATGAGGTGACTTTGTGGAAGAGGGAAACTAGCCAATATATTCCAGTTGAGAAGGGTAAACTCCACTAGGTTCTCGATTATGAAAATCCCTCCTAAGGCTTCTTAAGCATTGATATTGATGTAATTTCCCTTTCTCCATATTTGTTTAACGTTGATTCCATGTCATCATAGCTTATTTTTGTCTCTCATGATAGCTTTATTTTCCGAGGATGATTGTGTATCAGATTCTACTTTCTTGTTTTCAAGTAGTGCCTAATCCCTTGCAATTGCACTAGAGCACTTTCATTTCTTCAAAATGGTGGTTTTTCTACTTCCACTAAGAGAAAATAGTATGGTATCTTGGATCCCAAATGCCTTACCTTTATTGGCTTGTTCTTTTTTAATTTACTTGCTTTATTTTTTTCCTTTCTTTGATCCTTTTCGTTTATATCTTTAGGCATCTTTATAATTTGTTTATCCTACATTAAAATACCTAAATTCAAGGTCATCAAGGGAGGACTATATGAAAAGTGGGTGGGATGAGGATGCGAAAAAAGGGAAAGATCTCAACTTTTATACCTTCGATTATTACATC
>JASDQU010095210.1:4548-21860 GCA_032191745.1 Picea mariana | reverse complement strand
TCATAACAGTAAGGATCATAGCATATAAAACCAAAATCAATCATGACCCTTACAGAATCAAATGTAACCAATAAATTTGCATGCTCAATGGCTTATTAATCGAATTGCGCAATCAAAGTAAAATGGACATAGTTTGAAAAGATCACTCCAGCCACTTAATAACAAACCAAGGGTAAGTGCCTTTCATAATATCAATGAGAAGATGATAACAGTCCAAATAACGATGGAGGGGTTTTCACACTTTCAGTTGTGAAAACTGAATCGAAACCAAATTGCAAATGTCGTATGAAATGAAACTATCGTCTTTTGGCAAAATGCGACGATGACTTGTCGTTTAGAAGACAATAGGTGTAGGCAGCTTATAGGGCAATTGAAAAAATTATATTGGCTGCCAACAATGGCGACACACTGGGAGAAGCAGTTATCTCTGTTGAAAGAAACAAATTCAGATTAGGACGTCAAAGAAAAACTCAATTCAAAAACAACCACCAGAAAATTGTACCAACATCATCATCTACTATCTTTTTTCAGCGATGTTTCAAAATATGCAAACCAAGAACAGTCTTAAAGATCAGCAAGTCATGATTTTTATGATAAAATCTTCAAAACTGTTGTCATGGCCACTACTGCCAGCAGGCATCCATAGCCTCGACAGGGTTTCCATTTAACCCACTCGGACGTCTGTATCCTGTCAAGAAGTTCTAGATTAGAATAAAGGACTTTAAAAGAGGTTTTTTATAATTTTACAGATTTTCATTTACCCGACATTGCTTCGCTGTCAGCAGGCCTGTTCAGTACCCCGGCGAAGTTGTCTTGGTGCCATGCTTGCATTTACCCACAGCCAGCGGACCTGTTCAGTATCCCGACGGGTTTACAAACACTTCCCACAGCTCTTATTAATATTTTTATTTTGTTTTTCTTTTATAGATAGCTGAGCAGGGTAACGCTGAAAAATCTTGGTATTTTATCATATTTTTTAGACCTCATCAAATTTTTTTTTTTTAGTACTGTCCTTTATTCATCTCCAGAAATGCTTTATTTCTAAAACAACTTACTTGGGCAGGGAGACATCCTTTTGATTCATTCCTTTACGGAAAAGGGACAGCGTGAAAAGATAAAGATGATCATGACAAACTTCACTCACAGATTGAAATTAGTAAACTTCTTTCAAACAAAATTTTCCAACATGTATATTTTTTTTTAGAAATATGTCACTGATGTTCGTACAACTTTGCAGAAGTTATTTCAGCGAAGATTTTTTTTTTCATGGTCTTTGTCTGAATGGCTCAGTGCACAGGCATGCATATGTTTCAAAAACACACCAAACTAATCATACAAATCAAAATCAAAACAAAAACAAAGGCAAAAATAAAAACAAAAGGAAATATTTACATAATATACAAGGATAGAAATCAGGAAAAGTATCTTTTCAGGGCTTGGCCATTCACCGGATAGGTGTCAAGCTACCCTTCAAGATTCTGCAAATGAAAGGAACTAGGACCCAACTTTTCAGCAATCAAAAATGGCCCAAGCCACAAATTTTGAAACTTGGTGTGTTCACCCTTCCCTTCGTGCGGTTTGTCCCACTTTAAGATGAGATCGCCTACTTCAAAATTTCTATCAGAAGCAGAATTAGAATCAAACTAGCTTTTAATCAGTTGTTGATGTTGATCTAGTTTACGCTTGGCTTGGGTTCTTACTTCTTCTAACTTCATCAAAGCGTTAATACGGCTTTCTAAAGGGGGACATTCTTCTTCTTGGACTTTTTGTGATAATTGGAGCGAAGGAAGAAGAATATGAGGTGGCAAAATGGCTTCTCTGCCATAAACGAGGAAAAAGGGGGAATTACTTATAGCGTCTTTGGGTGTTACCCTATCAGCCCACAGTGCATTAAGCAATGCATTGTGCCAGTTCTTGTGATTTTCAGCCACGGTTCTCTTGATAATCTTGATCAAGTTCTTGTTGGTTGATTATGCTAAGCCGTTGCCCTGGGGGTAATAACTAGCAGAGTATTTCAGCTTTATTCCCTTCTCTAAGGCGAACTCACTCATTTCCAAAGAGGAAAAGTATGAAGCGTTATCAAAGACTAGACAATCAGGGATACCAAAACGGGTGATGATATTCGAGTTTAGAAACACCTGACTTGTATTAACAGTTCTTAGCGCAGGGGCTTCAGACCATCAAGTAAAGTAATCAGTGGTTGTTACAATATATTTGTGCTACTGTGAGGATGGAGGGTTAATAGGACCAATGATATCAAGGCCCCATTGCTGGAAAGGAGAATCGACTGAAACCGGTTGCAAGGGGAAGGCTGGTTTTTGCAATCGCCCTAACGCTTTCTGACAAATGATACATTTACGGCACAAGGCGTGAGCATCTCTAAAAAGCATTGGCCAGTAATAACCGGATCTTAAAACCTTATGAGCAGTGGTGTCACCACCGAAGTGACCACCAGCTTCTCCTGCATGCAACTCAAGCAAGACTCTTTTTGCTTCGTCTTTTTCAAGACAACGCATCAGTACGCCATCAAAATTCTGACGAAACAGTATACCGTTAACTAGGTGAAAGGAGGCGGACTTTAGTCTCAAATCTCTTCTCTTGGTAGGGTCAAGGTAACGGGGTGCTGATCCATGTTGAAGACAGTGTCTAATATCATTGTACCAAGGACTTACTAGGTTTTGTGTACAACAAATCAAACTTTGATCACGTTGTTCTAGGTCTGTCGTATCACTATCTTCTTGTTGTTCAATTTCTGAATCAACTACCAATTTACACAACCCTTGGCCTCTCACGATCTAAGCTGGGGTGATCTCTAAGTCATACTCCTGCAAGGAGGTGACCCAGTTGGCTCTTTTCTCTCCTAACTCTTTTTGCACTAACAAGTTCCTTACGACAGGGTAGGGGACAATGACCTTCGTCCTTGACTTCAAAAAATATGACCGGAAATGATTAACTGCCTTGAAGACAGCGTAGGCTTGCCGATCGACTGCTGGGTAGTTAAGTTCAGCACCTTTGAAAGCAGAGCTCATAAAGGCGATGGGTACTTCATTGTTTTCAGAATTCTTCTGAGTTAGGACCGCGACGTAGGAACGATCAGAGGCAAAAGTATAGAGTGTAAATTCTTTAGAGAAATCAGGGTTGATGAGAGACGGAGCTTCGATTATGGCCTTCTTTATAGTGTTGAAAGCTTGGTTTTCAGTGGGTCCCCAGCGATACTGGGTGTCTTTCTTAATCAAGTTCTGGAGAGGCCTGACCATTTCAGAGAAACTGGGGACAAATCTTCTCACGAAATTAATCTGGCCTAGAAAAGACTGCATGGATTTTTTGGAGGTAGGTGGGGGAAGTTTGGCGATGACTTGGGTCCTCTCGGGATCAATAATCATTCCATCACTAGACATAATGAATCCTAGTAGTTTACCCTGTTCTACTACAAATATGGATTTCTTGGGGTTCAAGGAGATGCCGTATTTACGACATCGTAGCATAACGGCTTGTAGGTGAGCTAGATGATTGTCTTTGTTTTTAGAATAAATAGTCACATCATCTAAGTAGACTACTATGGAGTGATTGATCAAGCCTCGAAAAGCAATATCCATTGCTCTCTAAAAGGTAGCACCAGCATTAATCAATCCAAAGGGCATTTTGTGATAAGCATAAGTGCCCCACGGGGTACGGAAGGTAGTTTTTAATTGGTCTGACAGAGACATCAAGACTTGGTTGTATCTAGAGAAACCATCCAACAAGGATAGCCTCTCGGAACCAGATACTTGTTGAAGTATCTGTTCCATGGGAGGGACAGGATAATTATCTTTATCAGACGCTTTGTTGAGGTTCCAGAAATCGACACAAAGTCGAATTTCCCCATTTTTCTTCCGTACTGGGACGAGGTTGGATACCCATTGAGTGTGTCTAACAGGAAAAATTATTTTAGCACTTAGGAGTTTATTTAATTCTTTTTGTACGGTCGATTCTAGTTTAGGATGCATTTTCCTCAGTTTCTGTTGGAAGGGTAAGGTTTGAGGCTTTATTGGGATGACATGCTGTATAATATTAGGATTGAATGTCTTAAGATCATCATAATTCCAAGCAAAGACATCCTTGAATTCTTTAAACAATTTAACAAACGCAGCTTTTTCTTGTCTAGAACATCCCAAGCCTAAGTTGATACACTGAGGATTTTCACTAGTCCCTAAATTGACTTTTTCATAAGACAATGAGGAACTGTTGGTTTTACAATTGACCGTCTTTTTAAATTTATCTTCAAAATCATAAAACTTTTCTAGTCTAACAACAGATTTGGGTATGGAATTTACCATGTCTGATAGAGCTTTAGGAGGTTTCGGATTAGGTATTACCGTAAAGTCATGCAAATTGTCATCGTGTGTTTGTTCATCTATCACAACGCCTTGAAAGGTTTCCTCCATGTGCAGAAAGTTAATGATCTGCTGATCATCGTCAAACACTCTCCAGTTTGTGATATTGTCAGGGACCGATGGTCGAAACAATAGCTCCATGGGGAATGCGTTTGGGGATAAGCCTTCTGCAGGAAGAAGTTTAGAGGAAACATTAGCGAGTAGATCCGCTTCAGCATTATTTAATCTAGGAATGGAATTTATATTAAAAGAAGAAAATTTGTTTATTAAACTCCATACCTCAGACTGGTAACATTTGAGATGTGGGGAAAGACAATGTATAGAATTTATCACCTGCCTAACCACTATCTCAGAGTTGCCAAATACAACTAGATTTTGAATGTTCATGTCTAAGGCTTTTCTGAGACCTTGTAGTAAAGCCTCATATTCTGCAATATTGTTAGTACATTCAAATTCTAATCTACAAGCCAATAACGTTTTGTTACCTGCCGGATCGATAATGATGCAGCCTGCACCAGCTCCTTCTTTAGACTTGGAACCGTCGAAATATAAAGACCAAATTTGATTTTCATCGGGCTCACAGGACTGTTGGATAGAATCTGTTGGTTGCGTACATGCTATGATCTCGGATTGCTGTTGCGAATTGCTGATAGGTGAAACTTCAGCCATAAAGTTTCCGAAGAAGGTGTCCATCCCTTGGACTTCAGGTGAATCCGTCGGAGGTGTGTATGGTTCATTGGGGTCATTCAAGTCTGTTACCGTGAACTTGAGATAACGCTCACGATTCACTCTGATCTTGTTGGGCTTACCGTTTTCTGGAAGCCATAAGTGAGACCAGTCCGTTGCGAAGTAACCATGTAGCTTCTCCGACCAGTCCCTGCTCAAAAACATACCATACACTTCTGGAATATCCACCACAATTATATCAATAACCTGATGAACCTTAGGGTTAGACGATAATCTAATCAATACATTTTTCAATTCACCTATAACTTTAACATCTGTTTGATCAAGCTGTATGATTTTCAAAGAAGATGGTTCTACTTCGGCGTTAATCTTTTGGCAGACTGACCAAGGCATCACGTTTGACGATGATCCTGATTCAACCATACAATTATGCACATTTCTGTTGAAGATTTTGAAAGTTAAAAGAAAAGGAGGTACATTCTTGCGAGTATTTAGAGATGTAGCTTGTGATTTCTTATTCACATTTTCTAATGCTACTTTATCTAAATTATTTACATTATTCACATTATTATTTACACTACTTACATTTGGTACAGGAAGGCTTCCTTTATCTTGAGGATCAGGATTATTTTTTGTGGAAGTCTTCTATGGAACTTTGCTTTGCACAACCTTATTACCGTTTGAATTACCATTCTTGCCATTGTCTAAAATATTTTGCAACATCTTCTGTAACAAAAATGGAAATTTCAACAACTCATAAATAGAAATGTTAGCCCGTAATTTTTTAAGATCTTCAACAACATCATAATCTAATTTAGGGCTAGCATAACTTTGTTTRKTTTCHAYTGATTTAGATGGHTTWGGGGGRRRGAGTTGTAGTRTTMTCRGCAGGAGGTTTAYTTGYTRTCTTAMTCCTAGTGTTATAAGGGTGAACARTCTCGAAGTTGGCTTGAAAGATACTATCCGAGAAATGTCCAAAGATATTTGGAGAAGACTCTTCTTCTTGAGTTGTTTCCTGCTCGACTTCCTCTTGAGGAATTTCAGGAGGGATCAAGTCATCTTGGGCTCCTAGAATTGTCTAGAGAGCACATTGCAAACTTTCTAGGTTCAAGCCTTCAGGGTTTGGATTAGGCCGGTTTGTGGGAAAAGGCTTTCGGAAAGGAGGTTTGAAGGGTCCTTTACTCGAAGAGGCTTCTTCAGTCGACCTTTTTAAATCTATAACTTGATTAGATAATTTTTGTACAACTTTGGTTAAATTTTCCAAATCAGAGTTTTCGGTTTGTGTTTTGTTTTGTGTAGGTCTGGGTAGAATTTCAATCTTCTTCTTGGAAGAAGAAACAGTCTCAGTTTCGTTGCTAGAAGCTAAGTACGTCTTTTTCAATTTGCGTAGCCTCTTCAAAGGCTTCTAAAAACGTGGCCTTTTTAGATCTTTTCACCCAAATAGCTATACTTTAATGTAGAGCTTTAGTGTAGTAAGCTATTACAAGACTCTCCGTAGGCATAGAGTCTGTAGGGATTCGATTTTTAAGTGTTAAAAATCTTTGATCAAAATCTTTAACTTTTACTTTTGCGTTCATTTTTAAGTTTGAAATATCCATGACTAAGACTTCCGGAGGTTTTCCATCTCCGAATTTTTCCAAAAAGCATGACTCGAACTTTTCCCAAGACGCTATAGTGTGAGGCTGTTGGGAAAAGTACCAAGTGGACGCATTACCCTCAAAGGTGTAAGGGAACAACCTACAGACAACATCTTCATGTTAAATGTTATGGAGTCTGATGGCTAACATAAATTTCTTGATATGATCTTCAGCTATCTGTTTTGAATCGGGATCGAACTTAGGAAGCCATTTCTCCGGGTGCTTAGGTAAAGGGTGCTGGTCTCCAGGTACACCTATAGCATCCTGGTCCAACCAGGGTCTAGCGGGGTTGTTCTGATTCGCCATTGGGGAATTAGGTGTGGAAGGATGAGAAGGTGGTTTGCCTTCGTCAGAAGAGGAATCTCCTTCAGAAGAGGAAGGAGATGAGGGAGGTGGTGAAGGAGGTATCCCAGATCGTCCTGCAGCAGGATTTGTGTTTGGATATGTAGGATTCACAGCGAGGTCTATGTCACCTAACTGTTATCTGATATCAAATAAGTCTAAAGGTTGACCCCACGGGTGGTTTGGTCGCCTAAGACTAGCTAAGGCACTATGTGTTTTGATAAGAGATTGACGAACGATCTCTTGAGGATCACCACCTGTAGGATTAGGGGTTGCTGGCTCAACTGTTATTTGTGTATCTTCGGTTGAAGTAGTTGTTGTTTGAGGGGGGATATTATCTTGTGAACGACTTCTAGTCACTATGGGAGTGCGATTAGGTGGAGGAGGAGTCTTGCGACCACCTCGTTCCATTAATTAAGCTCTGGCCCTCCTTCTAGCGCCATTTGTTGACGGACGAAATTGACCGTCCGTCAACTGGGAGAGTGGAACCGGTCCGGGGTTGTCTAAATAACCCAAGCCATTTGGAATGGATCACCCTGACGAGTTTAACGGCTCCGTTGGCCGCTCTAAAGTCTTTTAAGAAAACCAAAGAGAGAATTGATCTGAGCTAAGTAATCTAAAACAAATAAAAGCAACTAAAACTAACTAACTAAAAGTACAAGAAACTAGACTAACTAATAATTAAAAAACAAACTAATATACTAATCTAATTATTATATACAATCTACTAATCACTACTATAATAACTCAAATCAACTATCTAATTATCAGCCGTAATATTACTTATTCACAAATATACACTATAAACAACCAACAGATTTAATTAAAACCTGCAAAACTCAAGTGTTTTCTGCCCTAGGATAGTCAATGATCTCTTTTTTGATTTTTATATTTTATGAACAAGAAATAAACATTACTGAAATTAAACGATCTAATATATTTACTGAAATTAAACAATCTAATATAACTCTAATTGAACTTATATCTATATTAAACTACTTAATAAAAATAGTAAACATCAAACTAATTGACCTGGAAACGCTCCAAGTCTGCCCTGTGTGTGATGACTTCTGAGCTGTTCGGAGGAGGGAAACTCACACCAGTTAATCCGTATGCTTCTCGAAAACGATTGGCTGTGCTGCTTCTTGAAGTATTTTATAGGACAAACAAGACATAAAATAAAATCATAACAATCTTATGATTATAAATTCCTGCAATAAGGGAAACCTGTTATGCAAGGACTTATATAAAACAATTCAATTTATGAAGAAGATAAACCTATCGTTCACAAACTGAATCAACAATCGTTATGTCTTTTATCTATTTGGAAGAGACAAGATATGGATAAAAGTAATAAAATTATATCATTTGCATTTGATTTAGATAGCTAAAGTAGTCATAGACCATAAGCAAAGTGATCTACAAAACATGAAACAAAATTCTGATATATTGAGAAGCTAAATCTATGACAAAACATCAATTCTGCTCCAGTCTGTATTAGAACTCCATATCCTTGTTCTCCCACCAATGAGGATGATGATTATTACCAAAATCATAAGTATATATAGGTCACTTCACAAGGTAAAACTTCCTTGTGGATAATATCAAATAGTTTTACATAATCTGGGAGATATCCCAAAATCACCTAAACTAAGAAAATAAAATGCAAGTGAAATCTGTAAAACATCCCCTAACTGCTCATCACATCTACTGCCAATTCGAATTTACCTACAATACAACACAAATATCAAGTTAGAAAGATATTTCATTAAGAAAACAATAAAAAATTGATTGCACAGACTTAGCTACAGAATCTTCTGATTCTGTAGCTAGTCAAAAATAGTATACAGGACCAGATAGCAATCAAATAAAATAAAATCCAATCATCTTTTAATAATCATTAAAAAACGAATTACTAATGATTCAATTGAAATTATCCTTCAAATTAAACAATATCAAAATGAATGTAATCATAACAGAGTAAAGAATGCTCTGTTTTCAGTTACCATAAAACATGGTCAAACCTTGACAGGCCTGCTTCGTATCAAACGAAATTAAGCAATGAATCCAGTCATATGAGATACGATGTAATCAATACAACCATAATCGAACATAATCGTAATCATATAGGATATGATATGCCACAACTAAATTATAATCGATACCATTGAACACAAAATAGATTTGTTACAGCTGTAGCAATATACATAAAATTCATGTCGTTTCAATCAACAGAAAGATAGGAAGACTGTAGAGATCATGCATAAGATTCACTCTGTTTTAATCAAATACCAATATGAAAGGCTGTTACGATATATTCAAAATGAACCATGCGTAACAGTATTAACCAGCTTTGCAATTTTTTAGATCGCTGGGCGTTACATAGTCAAAATTCAACAGCAGTGATAACCATAATCTGGGCAACAATCACATAAAATCAGGCTTGAGTCAAATATAGAACAACTTATCATCCTGGGCATGATCATTTCTATTTTACAAATCCATTCGTAACTGAATATCCAATTCAAATGATAACAGGGTCGACGGGCCACAACGAAATGACTGGCTGGGACTTGCATGACTATTACGATTTGTATCAATTCTCAATATAAAACAAAACCCTTTTTTAAACAAAATCCAAACCGTATCCAGGCTAGTCAAAGACATATGTAAATAAAATTGTAACAGATAACCATGTGTATCATAACCAATTCAGATCTCAACATAGATCGTGTTTCAAAATTTGAAATGCAAAACAGCTTGTGGCTATAATAGATATAGTGACTTTAATTAGCAACAGGGCATTCAATTGAAACCAAATCAAACAATCAAAAACCATATCGTGATCAACAGAATCAATTATCAAATCCAATCAAAACTAAAATGATAACGAAATTCGATTTACCAAAACGAAATTATATGCAACAGTGCATGCATGTGTGACAGAGCAGGTCAATGATGTACACAGAGTTTATGAACATGTCATATATAAACAGGGGACTATCATACCAGTGAGGTTTCTCGGGCTATGTCAACTTTGAATTGACAATTGCTGTAGCAGACTCGACATTCTTAAATAGAATTGAACCTGTTGTTCGCTGCTTCTTGTCAGTGGGTTGCACCCTCGCATTGTGACTGGTGAGTTTTGCCACTTGGTCTTCGAGAGCATGAATTCTGGATTGCAACATCGGCACATCTAGGTAGTATCTTTCCAACCATAAGCCACATTGATCGCATGGTGAAATAGTTGGTTGAGCAGGAGGGGGTTTCGATGAGTCACCGAGGGTTCCACGAGGCATTTCAATGCCAGGAAAATTGGGATCATCCCGCAGACAAGGTGGTAGGTTTTTGATGAAGTCGTATGAGGGTTTGTCACACAGACCTTCGGAGTAGGGATACTCATCTGCGAGGAAACGTTCAATCTCCGAGTCAGAATCTTCGTTGACCACAATAGGCTCAATATTAACAGGGGGTCTCGATTTATTTCTTGCCATGCGAGAGATTAACCGGGCGTTTTTCTTTCCTTTAGAATTTGCATTAGGTTTATCCTTAGGCTTTTTGGCTGCAGGTTTAGCAATTTTGACCTGTTTGGTCACAGACATGGGCAAGTTCACAGGTGAGTCGGGTAGAGGTTTGGGTAGCAAAACGTTGTAAGGCACAGGGGGAATAGGCTTTCTTTTTCTCACCACAGGTTTATCAACCTGTGGTGGGCTTGAGTCTTCAAAGTTATTACGACTGAGGAAATCACTCCAACAGTCATGACGTAACCCCAACTCATAAACCATAATCATTTTAATTAACCCAAAATGGAAGAGGCTGGTATCGGCCTGGTTGCATTTGTACCTTTTAGCCATCTTAAACAGACTTCTATGTAGGTATTGAGGCATATTAAGCTCGTCGCCTATAAAAACCATCAATAGACGAAAGTGATACAAGAAAATGAACCCGTACCTGCCCTCACAAGTAATGAATTGCTTGATTATCATTAGCAGGTCATGCCAGTGTTTCTTTAACATTTTTGCAGGCAATCCTTTATCACAGGAGTTCACCAATCGAGATTGGAAGAACAATGTCCATGGGACGTCTTCCACTTTGCATTTTTTCGACCACTTCTGTCCCATAGTAGGCAGACTGGTTGCCAAGCTAAAAAATTGCTCATTAATTTCTAGTTGCACATCCCCAACCTTGGCTCGGCAGCCATCGAAGGTTAACGCAAATTGCCGAGCCACGCTAGGGTTATAACCATTGAATTTTCGAATGAACGGGAGCCATCCGAATTCCTCCAGGTCGCTATAAGCGCCATCGAACATCAACAATGCTTGGCAACCGTAGGGCTCGGCCCTTACGACTGGAGCCATGGCTTGTGTGCATAGTAGGGTTTGGTTTGAAAAATACAATACACAGGGTCGAAATTCATTACGGCTAACAGCTACAGCATTCAAAGGGGAATGGATTAATTGCATGCGTGCGAAGGTGGTGGGATTGCCACCGCCATGCAAGATAATAATGGCATAGTACAATGTTGTTCCATCCACCATAATATCGTTTAAACCATATGAATTGGGCAACCCGACACTTTGGGTGGTGGATAATGTATCAACTTGCCATACCAACACCATATATTATATCAATGATTCATTGCATAACTTAAAACCATTCAATCAAAACCCATAAAACAATCATACGCCAAGTAAGGATTTAAATCATAAAATCAAAACCCAAAGTTGAATATTTATCCAATCGTGCCATCGCATAAGTTCAGACTACTTCCATTTGGTATAAAATCAAACTTATAATATTACCAATGCGCTTGTTGCATAGTCAAATGTTTAGATTCAAAGTTTTTAAAACATTGCAACAAAAGATCTCATAAATTTAATAAGTCAAGAGCTCATAACAGTAAGGATCATAGCATATAAAACCAAAATCAATCATGACCCTTATAGAATCAAATGTAACCAATAAATTTGCATGCTCAATGGCTTATTAATCGAATTGCGCAATCAAAGTAAAATGAACATAGCTTGAAAAGATCACTCCAACCACTTAATAACAAACCAAGGGTAAGTGCCTTTCAGAATATCGATGAGAAGATGATAACAGTCCAAATAACGATGGAGGGGTTTTCACACTTTCAGTTGTGAAAACTAAATCGAAACCAAATTGCAAATGTCGTATGAAATGAAACTATCGTCTTTTGGCAAAATGCAACGATGACTTGTCGTTTAGAAGACAATAGGTGTAGGCAGCTTATAGGGCAATTGAAAAAATTATATTGGCTGCCAACAGGAGGGTTCAGGCTGCAACACTTTGGAAAGATATTTTTTAAACTCTTCATTTTTTAGCAGCTCCAAAAAGGGTACAGGGATTTTGATTTTTTGAATCTCACTTTCAAAGCTGAAGGAAGATGGAGGTTTTAGAATCTTTCTGACTTCTAGGGTAGGATTCTTAACCAAAACTTGGGGACTTTGTGCATCATTTTCTTTTCTACCAACTACCACAACCTTGGTAGAACTTTCTATTTTTGTAGGATGATCAGAAGCATTAGTCTTTTTCTCTTTCTTTTTGGATATCAGATTATATCTATTAGGATTTTAGTTTTCCTTCTCTCCCTTATTCAATTCATTTATTTGATTTTCCATCAAGGATTCCTCATATGCAGATTGGGTCAAGTGGGGGGATGAAGAGGTGTCACCTACGCAATGGATCTCAGGATCATTTTCCTCATCTTCTCCTTCTTCATTAGCAACAAGGTTTTTTTGTAAAGGGATTTGGAATTTTTTATCATCCCTATCTCTGGTTCTTGGATCTCTTGGAAGGATCCGAGGAGCATTATTTGGTCTTCTGAAGTTACCTCTGTTATCAACATTCTATGTATTTCTATAGGTCTATTTTTCTTCAAGATTTAACTTCTCCATCTCAACATAAAGAGATTTTACTAATTTGGCAAGTTCATCAACTTGAGGATGGATAATAGAGGAATACTAGTTTGAGTATTTAGCTCTATTTTTTCTCTTGTCCCTATCATATTTTCCCCTAAGTTTGTCAGATGCCACTATGTTAGATTCTACCTCCAAGGTTTCATCTTGCATATGAGCTAAGGAGGAACATCTTATTTCTCTCAATAGAAGGCAGAAATCAGGGTAAAAAGCACTGGCATAGTTGATCTTGGTAGAGGTTTTTGTAGGCTTTATCTCAGCAGGGATCTTATTGTACATTTTGTTGAATATTTTAGAGAAGTCAGAGACAGATTCTCCCTCTTTCCTATTTAGGGATCCAAATTCTATGATATAATACAAAAAATATTTTTTATCCTCCCACTGTCTCAAGAAAGCATCATCTAAAGCTTCAATCCCAACAATGGATCCAAGAGTGAAACCCCTAAACCATTTCCTAGCCTCACCATCAAGGATTTGGACAAAGACTCTCATCAACACATCCTCATTCTCAATGTTTAGATTGTCTGCATAACTATAGAAGGCAACAAAGTGTTCTTCAATAGTAATGTCTTCTTCTCCTGTGAATTTGGGCATGCATTTTAATTAATCTCCAGTAGGGAGAGCATTCATAGGCTTAGGTAAGATAAGAGGGGCATACCTAGCAGCCACTATGGCATCCATTTTATTTATAGGAGGGTTAACACCTACCATTGGATTTTGAACTCTAGGAGAACAAGGAGGAGAAGGATATTTGACTATGTGCATCTTAGGACATAAAGGAATGTAGGAAGGAAGGATTTTAGTTTTCACAGCAGAAGGTTGAGTCTTGGAAGAAGATGGTATAGGCTGCAAGGGAGATGAGGTTTCCTCCTCTTTGGCTGCAAAAAAATTCGTAGGAGGAGGGGTAGGAAAGCCTAAGGTAGTAAATTCTTCAAGACTCTCAAGTCTCAACCAGTTCACAATATCGGGGGAGGCAAGGATTTCAAAATTTTCTTCTTTCAATTCTGGGTCAAAAGAGGAGTATTCAATAGGAAAATTTTCAAAATCCAAATTCTTAGAAAATTCAACAGAAGGTAAATAAGGATTACTTGATATAACAACTGGTGTTTTAGGAATGAAATCATGCAACTTACCAGAAGTACTTGATACAACAGTAGAAAAACTTTCTTAAGAAGATTTTCCCTGCTTGATTATATTCTCTGGATCAACTTCAAGTGGAACCAAAGGTAGTTGTGGAGTTGACCTTGTGTATCTGCCTTTAAGAGCCACAACTGAAACAATGGAGTCACCAGGTGAAAATTTGCAATCTTCAATGCACTGAGTTCTAATGCACCTTCAAAATCAGTAAGCTTTTTCATTCAATCCCAGGGAAATGTCTTCAATTCGTTCTCCAACAATGACGCCAAGAATGTTAGCACTAGTAATCACCCTCAGATTGCAGAAATAATAAGACCAGTACCCATCAGATAATATGTAAATGTAAATGAGTTTTTAATAGGTCAAATGGATAAGACTCAAGATAATAATGTTCTAACTCAGAAATCTGGGCTAGCATCTACAAGCGATTGATGTCTTGATCAACTTCAGTGAGTGAGTGGGAGTAAAGGTGAATAGAAGGAAGACTTTAGTGAGAAAAATGTAGAAGTCTTCTATGGACATCAGGTCTTCAAGAAGCCTAAGGAAGAAAACCTCAGACATAAGATATTCTTGAATTCAAAGTTTAGAGAACACTGAAGAACATCATAACAATACTATAATCAAACATTCATCATAATACAGCTATAAAAAGATCATGTGAATCATTCAATAATGAACATTTTAGTATAAGAGGCAATAAGATGGAATAAGAGAAACTTACTTATATTAATAAAAAATGTCTCAAGTCAAGTACATAACCAGAGAATCAATATGCTTCATCAAAATATTACAATAAGGGAGCCTATCTCAACCATTCGAACCCACTAAAGCATTTGGAATGTCTATTTATAACAAAAAGGGAAGGCCCTAACTAGAGGTGTGAGCTGGCCTTCCTCCCATAGGATTCTCTAAATCAGTTATTCAAACTAACAACTGTGCTAACAACTATGCTACAAAAAAGGAAATATTTTGGCACCTAATCCAACAAACTCTTAACTGACATTGTCTTCATTGATGCACATCCCTTTCCATGCCAAGTGTCCTGCAGAGGTTGTAAGTTGTCATCATGTTGCCACCTATAGTATTAGCCATTCTCCACATCATCAGCCACCCACAAGAGTGATCACTTGAAACCCTTGATTTCAAGTACCAGTTGGTAGCGTCATTCAGTAGCGTGTTGGGTAGCGAGTTTTTGTAGCACCTTCACAAAATAATATGCACATTTCATAGCATAGTCTACAAAATAGGCCTACAGAATTGGTAGCTCTAAGTTTTTATATCTCTAGGTACAATTTGGTAGCGCCATACTTCAATCACCTCTGCAGAATTGGTAGCGCCAGTCATCAAAACGGTCCTGCAGAATCCGTAGCGCCCAACATCAAAACAGATTTGGTAGAGATATTGTAATATATCCCTATGAATTCAGTAGTGCCATCGTTACACCGCTTAGAATATTTGTTAGCACCCTATGGAATTCACAGCACCATCGTTACACCAGTGTTAGGAGATTTGGTAGCATTGTAGGTAGTGAATTAGCAGGATATGCTAAATTAGACGATTCTACAGTGCCATAGCACTACAGAATGTCTATGCTCTTTCTGTATGAAGAGATTAATCTTTTGAAAAGCAAAAAAACCTTGAGCTGATAGGTTAGGAGCCTGTAAATAGCTGTATAAATGGAAAAAATAATACATCCTTGATCACTTACTCTTTGCAAAAAGAGACCATTCTAAAAAATGGAGCTTACATTCCCCCAATCATTTCATCAACCTGGAACTCCTTCTTGTGGAAGGAGGACTTACTTCTGGCACAACAACATGCTTTCATTTTGTAGTGACAGGCTTCTTAATTGTAGGTGTGATTTTCTTCACTACTGGTTTCTCCTTTTCAATGGCAGCTTCAAAAGACACATTCAAATTCCTCTAGGCAACTTCATCCTTGAAGTGTTGCAATTCTACCTTGAGTTTTCTATTCTGAGACTGAAAGTATTTGTTTTTCCTATAGAGATTCTTGAGTTGTTTATGGAGGGAAAGAGCTCTTCTAGTTGCAAATCTTGCCAAATCGAGAGTTTTTTTTTAATTATGCATGAGCTCCTTCATCTTAATACTTTCAGATAAACCCTTTGTTTTCAAGTGAGCAATCTCCTTCCTAGCCTCCCTGAGCTGTCTAATCAATCTTTTGAAGGTGTGATTGCTAGGTGGAGTGATGATGTTGATAATCTCAACAGTATTCTTCATGGCTTCACCTTCATCTTTCTTTTGTCCAGGGGATCTATCTACCATCTCAATAGGCTTTTCAATGCCTTTTCTCTTATCCATATTTCTCTTTAGAATAGAAACCTTTGATAGGACTTGTGCTTCAATAGCCCCCTTGAGAGCTGATGATATTGTGAAAGGTTTCCTGACCTTTGTGCTAGTTTGTTACCCATGATTTTGGTCATCATGATGGTGTATTGATGATGGTGTACTCAGGATCCTCATAAGAACTTTCTCCTAAGAAAAGTTATGTTCATCTCTTCCCAGAAAACTCTTTTTTGAAGAGAGTTCGCAGGTTGCTAGTATCCCAGGGTGTGAGAATGACCCATTCTTGCAGGTTGCCTTAAGCTGGGGTGAGAACTTCTCGCACTGTGTAACATAGCTAGGGTGCGAACCTTCTCTAAAGCATGGAAAAAGATGAATTCTCGATGGTTCTAGAAGGGAATCTTCTAGAAGATTGGGTTGGCATTCGAATGGTTATCCTTGTACTAGATTCCCTGATATTGTGGGATCATTCTTATCTAAGTAACCATCTCATTCTCTCATATATATTGATGGAATTCTCATGGAAAAGGTTAAGCAATATTCATTGGAGAATTGGTGAAAGAATTGTGTGAAGGAATTAGCTTGGATAGGAGCTTGGAGACTCTAGCAAGTCTATCAAGAGGATTTGATCTTCTTCATACAAGGATTGAGCAGGTGTGTGTGTTGGAGCCAAGTGCCATCGAAAGGAAGCTTGCGACATCAAGGCGATTAGGTTGTAATCTTTACTTTCAATTAATATGATATAGTGGCATGTCCCTTTCCCATAAAGTTATTCTCACTTTATTGTGTAATTCCTTGATCATACACATAAGTTGACAGTTCAATATATTTTTCTATCTTCACTTTGGTTGGTTTGTGTTGTCTTGGTCTTGACCTCACGAGAGCACCAGAGCGAAG
>JASDQU010095207.1:14145-35890 GCA_032191745.1 Picea mariana | reverse complement strand
TTGTTTGTTCATATTTGATGCTTATGTGTCTTCATTATTGAGCTTCTCCTTCTTTAATGATGCACTTTAATTTATTTTCATTTAATACAATTCTTTATAAGTCACTTTGATGAAAAGATCATAGATCACCGAGTATGATTGCTAGTTCTGCTAGTGGGAAAATCCCCCCTTTAACTATAGCAAGGTTTAATATATAGACAGAGCGAATCACTGTCTAAAAGTCAATATAGTTTCTACTCTACCCCAAACATACCAAAACAAATGAAAAGAGAGCAATAAGAGACAATAGTGGTAAATGTACCTTTTATCCCATGTCTAGTGATTATCTCCTCAAGCTTTGTAGTTCCAAAGACTGTAGGTATCCTCCCAAGGCTGAAGTGCATCCAAAACTAGGAAAACAAGGAATACAAGCATGCTATTTCTATTCATAAGTTAGGGTTAGATATAAAATTCTATGTATAAATCAAAGAAAATACACAAAACATCATCATTTGGGATAGGGAAAATAGATTATTTATTCATGAAACAAAGGCTAAAAATTACAATATGTGTCAGCCACCATTCTGCGAACCTAGTCTAGGATCCTATTTACAATGCTCCAAGTGCACCTTCAATAGGCCTCTTCTCTCAATATTTTGATCACCTCAAAGGAAGGGAATATATTGAATGGAGGAAGAAGGGCCTAGTGAGGGAATGTTGAGGAAGTATCTCACAAAAGCTATAGAAAGTTTGGGCAAGGAAGGGAAGTGAAATTGGGAAGAGTTTCACCGTTATTATGCTTAGATATGAAATGAGACCCCAAAAAATCCTTTTATATGAAAAAAGGATGGTTATTCGGTTGGGTGATGGGCTATAGGAGGTGTTGGCGACGAAATTCACCCCTGGATTGCAGCAGGAGTAGAGCCCGACACCCATCAATTTATGTCATGATTTGTGTATGAAAGGCGTGATCGAATGGAAGTAAACTCAAACAATATTGTTTCAACTCCGAAACTAGGCCAGGCATGCATGGGCAAGTGAGTTCTTAGATATACTCCAGACAGTGAGTTGTAGTAAGGGTGAGTAGGGGGAAGAATTGTATCAGAGAGATGCAAAGGTCTATCGTAAACATCAGGTTTCTAACAGACTGTGGGAGAAGGCATATAAATGCCAGATCTTCTTACATTCAAATGCAGAAAACCAGAGAATACAATAATGCCACAATAAATCCTTTATCATAACATAATTGCAATAACTCATGTGAATCAGTCAATCATGAACTCCCTCAGTATGAGATGAAAACTAGATGGGGTAGAAAAACTATCTATCATTAAAAAAGAAATCTTACATACAGATGCATAACTAGAGAACTAGTGTGTTTGTTAAAACTTTACAATAAGGAGATTCACTCTACCATTGATACCTTGAAAAATATCAGAAATAAGTATATACACTCCTAAAAATTTGCCCAACAGAGGCCTACTAGAATTTCAGGATGAGGAGTCTCTTCAATCAAATCTATCTTGTACTCCTCTGTCATACGCCACCTTAATTCTATATGACTCGCACTAGGGGGTAGTTGATCCCTTAAATGTTGAATTAGCATGCGCAGGCTTCCCTGGCGAGTCGAGGACTTGACGTGGCTTCCATGGGAAGAACTAGTACAGAGGACCATCTCGGGTAGACCTTCAGTCAGGACATCCATACCTTGAAATTAATGAGTGAGGCGAGGTTTCAACCACCCTCTCTCTTCTTCATTCGTTCCAAGCAGGTATCGGGATCTAGATCACATTGAACTGGCATCTGGAGAACACCGTGCCCCCCTTCTAAAACTCAACTTGGTGCTTTTGGCCCCTTTTGTACAGCCCTTTCTACTTCCTCAAGTGACCACGGGCTGTGACCCTACGCCTATCTTCAAAGGTTCTTTCGGCGTTTCGGGGTTCGTGGATAGGAAGGAGTAGGTCTTTTCTCTTCAAAATCACGATGGGTGAAAAGGCGAAGAACCTAATCGCGTGCCATGTGTTCCTCCGAGATGAACGAATCAGATCGCTCTCGGCGCTTTGGGACCTGTCTTTCCAAATGGTAAACATTAGCGCCCCTCCTTCAGGCCTGCTCCTTTGTGACTAGGTGCCAAAATCATGGGCCCGATTCTGGGTGCTTTTGGCACTTCAGGATTCGAGGTTTCGAGAGGTGAAATGACGAGGAGCGCTTACCCCTCGAACTCCCGAATGCCGACATGGCACGGCTGTGCGCTGCGTGTCCTTAAGATGAATGGATGAGGTAGCATTCATTATTTAAAAGGGGGCTTCCTTCATTCCCAGGCTCGCTTGACGTGACCTGGCGCTAGGACCGTGGGCTCGGCTCCAAAGGTGCCTCTGGCATTTCGCTGATCGACAATTTTAGCTGCAATGAATGGGAGGTCCCTTGTCTCCAGAAACACCGATCCCTACAATGCTGACTGGCTACCACCTATCTCAACTGGATCCGACGACCCAGATCTTCCTTGAACTATGGGTGCTACCTTTTGTGCTAAATCCCAGGCAACTTGGCACCCCCTAAATCTCGATGATCGTCGATCAGCTTTATAAATGAATCTCGGTTGCTAACAACAAAACTTCACCCGCTCGCTTGACTCGTAACCAGAAAAGAGATTCTTCCGTGCTGTGCTTGGGTGCTTCCTGTGCAACCTGTAGACCTGGGTACCTTTGTGCCCAAGACAAAAATTGTCGCTAACAGGAGGTGAATTGGTTGGGAAACCTCCAATAGACTGTGAATTTCAACGAATTCCTTACAACTTTTTAATTTTTTGCAATGTTTGCAAGCATACATGGGATATTTAGTGTGCAAAAAGAATATGTACGCATGTTTTCTAGCATGAAACAAGCATATGTATGCAGGCTGTATTGGTGCAGGGCACGTACATGCTCTAAAAAATGTTTTTTTAAGAAAAGCTCCTCGACACTGCTTTGGTAAAATATTCAAGTAAGAGGGCCAAGGTCATGTATGCATGAATATGGAATTTATGGATATAAAAAATATTCTATCTGATGTATTGGCTCCCACATGGAGGAATGGAAGAGTAGGGGTTGACAACATTTCTAAAATGCTGCATCATATTTATGCATGTGAGGACCTATTAAGTGAAGTGGGCAAATACAGATCCTGGGTGGAATACCCATTTTTCTTAGATCATGCATGAGTAATTGCACATCTTGAGTTTCTCAAGTATCCTATGGCCTACCATTTTAATCTAAACCTATCCTAGTTGGCAGAGGAAGAGTTCACTTCTATAGTGAAAGATGTCTGTCTTGATCAAGGTTTTTTGGTGGAAACTAAGATTCAACAAAGATTTGTGTGGAAACTGAAAGTGTTAAAACTCCAGATTAAATCCTGGGTAAAGCTACAGAGAAGGGAAAAAATCATAAGGATAGAAACACTGGAGGAGGAGTTGCGTGACTCATTTTCTTCGATTTATAGGGTTGGGAAGGACCTTCATACAAAATTCCACATAAATAAAATGGGGGATGAATGTAAAATACTGCTTCTCCATGATGAAGAACTCTGGAGACAAAGGAGTAGACATATTTGGTTGAAGAGAAGTGATCAAAATACAAGGTGTTTTCATATCTTTGCTAGTTCTATAAGGAATAATAAACATATTTGGGAGGTTCTGGATGAGAATGGGTAGAGCCACACGGGACAAGAGGCACTTAAAAAAAAAGCCAAAAGACATTGTAAAGGTCTATTTGAAATCTATGAACAACCTTCCATAGTTGATCAAGTTTATACAACCAATGTTTTTCCTCATTTTTTAAATGAGAAGGATACTATTAAACTTGATAAACCTTGTACAAAATCAAAGATTAGGGATGTCTTGAAGCTCTTTCCAAAAGATAAAATTTTGGGCCCTGATGGCTGGATGGTTGAGTTCTTCTCACATTTCTTCGACCTGCTAGGAGACAATTTGTTGGAGTTAGTGGAGGAATTTAGGATGAGAGGAAAGGTGATAATATCTCTAAACTCAACCTTTATGGATTTAATTCCTAAATAAAATTAACCTTCGACTTTTCGTGACTACAAACCCATATCTCTCTGTAACTTATGCTATAAGTTGATGGAAAAAGTGATTGCAAATAGACTAAAACCTATTCTCTCGAGGTCTTTGTCGAGGGAACAACTAGGATTCTTAAAAGGCAGGAAGATATTGGATGCTATTGGGACAACACAAGAATGTTTACACAGTATAAAAATAAAATAATTGAAGGCTCTAATTTTAAAGTTGGATTTAAAAAAATCTTATGATTGTGTAAAATAAGACTTTTCAAGATTGATTCTTATTCAAACGTGATTCAGTCTGTCTACTATTAACTGGATTATGGGATGTGTAATCAACTCCTCTTTTGATGTTCTTATAAACGAAGAGACTTTGCCTTTTTTTTAGAGTGACTGAGGAATAAGGCAAGGTTTTCCATTTTCTCCATTACTATTCATTTTAGTTATGGAAAGGTTCAGTTTGTTGTTGAAAAAAGGTCAGTTTGAGGGAAGCCTGACGGGGGTGAAGGTTTCCAGGATTGTAAAATTTATTGACCTTTTCTTTGTTGATGACATTCTCATTATGACAAAGGCCTCCATAGAAGAATGGAAGGAGCTAAGTAACCTCTTAAATATTTTTTGTTGTGCTTCAGGACTTAAAGTTAACATGATCAAGTCTACTTTCCATCACTCGTGTATCCAAGGGGAGATGTTGGATAAGTTTAAGGAAAATTTTTCTTATAATTTTGCAGACCTGGATAAAGGTTTTAGATATCAGGGATATTTTTTAAAAGATCAAAAATACAAGTTTGATGATTGGAGATGAATTTAATAAAAATTTGAAAACATAATAGGACACTTGTGTAATAGGTGGTTATCACTAGGTGGTCATTACATCCTAGTAAAATTGGTGCTGGAAACCCAACCCATTTACTAGATGGCACTAGCGATAGTCCCAATATCTGTGCTTAATAATATAGGCAATTAATTTTTGACTTGCTTTGGTCAAGCAGTAGAACAACTCATGATTTCCACCTGTGTATCTGGGAGGTGTTAGCTAGACCAAAGTTTCTTGGTGGTTGGGGTATAAGGAATATTCATCACCTTAACTTAGCTTTGCATGCAAACTCATTGTGGCGTGTCCTAACGAAGGATGGAATTTGGCACAGGGTGATCAAGGATAAATACCTTCCTTATACAAGAATTTCTACTTGGGTCAGATCGACCTCAACTAGTATGCCCCTAGCTTCTCAGACTTGGAAAATTCTTTTAAAATCCCTTCATGTTTTCACTCACTAGTTAAGTTGGAGTATTGGTAATGGAAAAGCAGTCTTAATTGGAAAAGATAGGATTTTGGGCTTGGGAAACACTTCACTGCTCACACAAGATCTTTTGTTATCCTTAAAACTTAAAAATATCAGATATCTTTACTAAGACAGAGCTCAGAACACTTTGGGGTTTATAATTGCATAGTGGAAAGATATTTATGAATTGGAACTTCTGGGTGAGTTGGCACTTGAATGGAGTAACTTTTGTAGGGATTTAATTGGATATGGGATTAAACTACATCAACCAGAAGACACATTAATTTGGACTGGTGGACACAACTCAAGAATCCTATCAGTAAAAAATGTTTATAATTATTTAGAAAAAAAAAATTGGTAGCAACCGACTAGAGGGAGGAGGAATTTGTGGTCATTGGATATTTCCTTAAAAATCAGATTATACAGTTGGCTTTTAGTGGAAAAACAAATATTAACTTGGGATAACCTACAAAAAAAAGGTTGGGAAGGAATGATTATTTGTCACTTATGCTCCAGGGACTCTCAAAAAGTCTTGCATCTATTGGTCAACTATATTTTTACTCAAAAAGTGTTGCAGAAGTTAAAAATTGCACTAAATTTAAAAACAAACTCGGAAGGTAACAACTTAATTACCTATTTTGACAGCTGGATTAAAAAGGAGAGGAATTACAACACTCCTCCCTCCTTGTCTTGCTAGTTTATTTGGTTGGAAAGAAATAAGAAAATCTTCGAAAATGGTACCCCTACTATCCAGTTGGTTGTCATTCAAAATCTAGGGAAATTGGATAATCTTTCAGGATCAGGCTCTCAGAAAGTGAATTTTCATAGAAATTTTAAGTTTCCTTGTCATGCTCTTCCTACTGTTGGATGGTTTGATGGTGAAACAAAAGAAAATGGTTTACTGAGTGGGGAAAAGGGAGCAATAAAATCAATAGGAAATACTATTTACAAATGGACTCTCAATTGTGGCCCAATTACAAATACAAGAGATAAACTTATAGGTGTTTGGGCAACCTTAATATTGGCTTCTCGATTGGACTTTGAACATCTACAAGTCTTTGGAGATTCAAAAATAGTGATTGACAGGTTGAGCTGCAGGGGAAATTTACAAGTCATCTCTTTAGTGGGCTGGAAGGATAGAATTAAGGAATTGACAATATCTTTCAATACACTCAGGTTTGCTCACATATTTAGGGAACAAAATTGGGAAGTAGATGCTTTATCCAAAAATGCTATTCAGGCTCCAGAAGGGAAGATCATGTACACCAAATGGATTGAAGGACATGAGGGTCCTCATCTCATTCTGCATCTCTTTTAGCTACTACAAAATCCTTCTGTCTTTTTGGGTGTCTATATAGGTTTTTATCTTAGCATATGGAGGTTGTCTCTTACAAATTCCTATTAGTCTTTGCAAAATTAATGGAAGTATCTAGTATAGGTTTTGATTCCTTTGTTTTTTAAGAGGATTTTTCTCTTTTTTTACTCCCTGGTATTGGGGTTGAAGTTCTATGTATGTCCTTTCAAGGATCTTGTGTCTGAGAACATTATTATATATTAAATATAATGAGAAATTTTATGCAGGAAAAAAGAGTTTTATCTTTATAGAAAGATGGAAGTCCACTTAAAAACATTTGTATCTTCACCTCATCATCCTTAATAAACCCCACATACTTAAGAAATACCTGGATCATCTTTTCATATTCTCCCATGGTCATGCTCACCAGCCCGAGTTCAAATAAATCTTGAATATTCTTGTCATAAAATTGCTCTAAAATATACTCCTGTTGAAAATGTTTCTTGAATTTCTTCCAATTATTACTACTCTCATCAAAGTTTTCAACTTTCTTCAACTAATTCAGCCACATAACATCTTTTCCATGCAAATGGTATGTGGAAATCCTACCTTCTAAGTTAGTTGAGTAATTTTTCAACTAAAAACACTTCCTGATTTAAGGTAACAAGGCTTCAACATCATCTCCCTTTTCTCTTTCACCATCAAAGGATGGTGGCTTAAGCTTCCTAAGATCTCCTTGAAAATTTTCCAAGTCATATATTCTTCTTTTATTCCTTAGAGGAGGCACTTATGGATTGATCCTTGAATCTTCAGATACATAAGACATCCTCATTGAGTGAGTAGGTGACTGATGTCTATGAGTTCTAATAGCACTTCTTGAGTGACTGAGTATTCTAAAGTCATCTCTCCTTGCATGATGTTTGTCTTCTTACTCATGACTTGAGGTTGATCCATTCTTCAATTGTCTCTACAACTAATTTAGGATTTGCATGATATGATAATTTGTTTGATTATATTCCTCTTGTGATCTCATTATTTTCTCATTATCAACTCTATAACTTTGCACTTCCATTCTCATAATTCTCATGGTCTCTACTAATTCTATTAGTTCTACTCCACTGTTTCTTCATTAGATTATGTTTTGTCATTACCCACACTGATATGTTTACCTTTGTCTTGTTTCTCATGAGTAAAGGCTCCCTATACATCCTCCATGTCTTTAATCTACAATCTTGAGCTTGAACTGATATGCTTATACCCCTAATTCTGCAAAATGTGCAAGAAACAATTTTTTTTGAGTTATCCATATTATAAAATTTGCCAGTTAATGCTATAGGTTCTTCTCATTCTCAATTCGTGAATAATTATATCCAAATTATAGAAATTATACAAATTCCATGTTATTTTCCTTGGAATTATATTTCCAATGACTATTCCCATGCCTCAATTGAATCTTTGAGCCAAAAGTTATGGCCTCCTGAAATCAAGCCATTTTCACCCAATTCTTCTTTCAATTTCCTCACAGTGCAAATTTAATAATTTTTTGTCAATTAACATCAATATTTTTTATCAGATAATGGAAAAATTCATGATGGAATCTAGATCTAGAATCCAATACTTTGGTTTCTTATCACCGTTCATAGAGAATGGTGGCTCATTGATTGGATTTTGATGAACAATTAAATTTTCCTCAAGATGTGCTTCAGGTATCCCTTATACTACTACAATTTCTATCTGTGATATGACCATGTTTTGGGGGTATCGAAATATATTGTCAATGTGTTATGGATCAACAGTTTGTTCTAATGGTGAATCAATATTTGAAGTTTTCTCTCCAATTGTGTTGTCGTCAAATCTTTTGTCCAAACTTTCTCTTTTTACTTTCTGCACCTTCTCGATGGTGGTCCTTGACTGTGGAGTGGCCTGTTTTGGAATCACTTTTGTTGTAGAACCTTCTCCTCCCTATAAAGCACTAGCTTTATATCTTTCAACTGGATTAGTAGGGGAGGTTTTATTACTACCAAACAAATCACCTAGAATATTACTTGCTGATTTAATAAACCTACCTTTTTAATTCCTAGGCCTAACCATTAGTCAACTACATGACAAAAAAGGGTTTGGATAGACTCACCAATGTGAATATAGTGTGCTAGAACCCTTGTAGAAATTCATAAGCGAGGGTGTATTTGCGTATTACCGTCTTGTCCTCCACCAAATTTGTAATGTATTAAAAAAACCAAATAGAAAAAACTAACAACTCAAATATCCTTCTATCGTTTACCTTTTAACAACTTCTCAACAATGGTACCAACAATGTTGGGTCAAATAATTGTTGTAATAAAAATCCCTTTTACTTGTCAACCCGGTTTGTATACCGATGAGTTGTAAACATAGTAAGTCCAGGTATGGAGGTTTAAACTATCTTCACTTTTCAAACTACTATATCTTTTTAGGAGACAAGCAAACTATACTTCAAACCAATCATTCATCAAAATACCATCACGTAAACCTTAATTTTTTCCACAGAATGAATATCAAATATGAGCATAAATGGAATAAATTATATGTCGTGCATAGATCTATAATCTATGCATGATAATTTTCTCTGGTCTGTTCTCATCTTGATTCTCAATCTATAGGTTCCATGTGTTCACACACCAAAATATTCAATCACTTACAAAGAATCTAAAAGTAAAGACTAGTAACTAGTTCTTTAGTCAAAACTCCTTTTAGGGTCCAAGACGCAATATTTCACTTTAATAACCTAAGTGTTCATGCTTTGCATATGAGGTTATATTTGAAAAAAATAATCCCAATCACTTGAAATAGAGTGTTAACTATGATCATAAGTTTTACTCCAACTATTTTCTTTAATCAATCAGCTGGAAGGATGTTGAATCCTCATTCAATGCTACTAATATTGTGTTGGATCCTTAATATAGAGCTAAATCTCATGAACAATGAATCCAATACATAATCCATAATCAATACCCTCAATGAAATGAGAATGTGGTGATACTGCACTTCCTTTATATAAAGAGTTTTCTACACAAAGGTGTGACTCAATTGTCATGCATTGTTTTAGTATCCATTGTGTAATTAAAATAATAATGAGAAATTCTAAAGACAATTATCAATCTTCCAAGATCAATTCTCCCAAAAAGGGCTTAGGGTATGTTCAAAATTGGATGTCCTTCTATGAATAATTAAATCGATCTTTCACAAGACCGTTTAATCAAATATGGAAACAACACTTCAAGACTTGCATTAACTAGAAATCTCAATGATGATTTCAACAAAATAGCAAGCCATTCAAAGATAAGTCCTTAATCCTGAGAATATGCAGATGGAATTATTAATTATCTCTAGAGAGCGCACAACTACAAATTATGTCACTCAACAATGGAAAACTCTACCATGTTCATAGGTTGTAAACCCTACATTTAACTGTGCACATTATTTTTCAATCAATGTTTTTTTTTTGCAAAATTTCCCCAATTTGGATGAATTTCATTTTTTTGGAAGAAATTTACGTAAACATTTTCATTTTTTCATTAAAAATGAAAAACTTGTAGCCTAATTTATGATTATAGTTATGCATACACTTATATTTTTGCCTAAATATAAACATTTTCAATGAATATATAATAGTTTTTATTAATATTTTCTCCAAAATAATGACTATGCATCCCAAGTTTTTTAGTATATTTGCTACATATGGCCGATTAGTCAGTAGTATCTACTCTTGGGAAAACCATGAATTTTCAATTGAAGTCATGTAAATTTATATAGGACAAGAAAATGTTTTTAATAATTTACTTCTATTATTTTTTCACTTCTTTCGACATGGAGGAATTATATCATGTTGTATGTTAGTGTGTACAATTGTTTCCATGTATTTTTAAAGATATTTTCCATTGCCATTTTTTTGTTCTAAGTTCTCTATAATTGATATGGAAGTTTGTTTCTTTTCTCTAAATACTCTTTCATAAGAATTTTTTTGTTAATTATTTTCAATGATGCACATGTGACACAAATGGAATGGCGTTGTTGCCTAATTTTAGAGGTAGTAACATGAAATCAATCGGTTATCACCTAAGATAAATGATATAATTTTTTTACAAATATTGTTTGATCGCCAAATGGTTTTCTACACAAAGATGTGACTCAACTGTCATGCATTGTTTTAATATCCATTGTGTAATTAAAATAATAATGATAAATTCTAAAGACAATTATCAATCTTCCAAGATCAATTCTCACAAAAAGGGATTAGGGTATGTTCAGAATTGGATGTCCTTATATGAGTGATTAATTCAATATTTCAAAAGACCCTATAATCAAATTTGAAAACAAGATTGTAAGACTTGAATTAAGTAGAAATCTCAACGATGATTTCAACAAAATAGAAAACCATTCAAAGATACATGCTTGCTCATGAGAATATGAGATGGAATTATTAATTATCTCCATATATCACAAAACTACAAACTATGTCACTCATTAATGGAAAAATCTACCCTGTTCATAGGTGGGAAACCCTACAATTAACTATGCAAATTTCATTTCAATCAATGTTTCTTTAAATCGAAATTTCCCAAATTTGGCTAAATTTCAAATTTTTGGAAGAAATGTAGGCTAACATTTTTCATTTTTTCATTAAAAATGAAAAACTTGTAGCCTAATTTATAATTATAGTTATTCATACACTTATAATTTTTCCTAAATATAAATATTTTCCATGAATATATAATAGGTTTTCTTAATATTTTCTCCAAATCAATGACTATGCATCCCAATTTTTTGGGTATATTCTCTACATATGTATGATTAATTAGTAGTATCTACTCTTGGGAAGACCATGAATTTTCAATTGAAGTCATGTAAATTTATATAGGACAAGAAAATGTTTTTAATAATTTACTTCTATTATTGTTTTCACTTCTTTCAACATGGAGGCAATGTATCATGTTGTATGTTAGTGTGTAGAATTTTTTCCATGTATTTTTAAAGATATTTTCGATTTCCATTTTTTTGTTGTAAGTTCCATCTAATTGATATGTAAGTTTGTTTATTTTCTCTAAATACTCTCTCATGATATTTTTTTTGTTAATTATTTCCAATGATGAACATGTGACACAAATGGAATGACATTGTTGTCAAGTTTTAAAGGTTAGTAACATGAAATCAATAGGTTATCACCTAAGATAAATGATATAATGTTTTTACAAATATATTTTGATCGCCAAATGGTTTGATAAGTTATGATTTATGTGGTTTGAAAAAAAAAATGATTTCAATACTACATGAACTAAATTAAATAACATAACAACCAAATTAATAAGACACGAGGTTGTTACGCATCTTAGTTAATATTGCACTTTTCACTTAAATATCTCATATTCATACAAAGATGATGCTTATTAGATTTTTTTTGTATGATGATCGATGGATTCGTTTGATCGCATCAAAGAATTACAACGATTTTTATCTCTAGATTTGACCTTACAACAACGTTCTAAACACATTCATTCACATTTAGATGTTTTTCCATTTTAATAATAATTGATCGATCTTTAATGATATAGATGATTCATAATAGACGATAGTTCCTTGTATATAATTGACCAAAAGAAACCCAAAATTATGAAAGGTCACATTAATTCATAAATGAAATATTTATCTATTGAGGAACAAAACACGTTTGGTATGATAGCAATGAGGCAAACCCTTGGATACAATTTTGGTATTTATACTATAATATTAATTGAAATAATCTCTCACCCAGGACAAGACTTAAAATGTGAATATTACCAAGCATCCAACCAAATGGAAATCCTCAAACCTGAATGTAATCACACAAACTACTATTTAAATTCTTAAATTAATCCCTACATTACAGAAATAAACAAATAAATGGACTAAACTAAAATGAAAATACACTTAGATATGCATCCCTAAAATTGGTGGTCACTTTCCATTAGGGTAGCAAGCGACGGAGAATTACATAATCATGAACAAACAAATATCATAAACTAGAACAGTAGCTTTTATTTAAAACAAAGTATCCCAAAAATTACGACGCTTGCATCACATTTATAAGATTATGATAATTCCAAACAAAAATTCCTTTACATCAGAGTTACATCAGAGTTACATCAGAAATGTTCAACTCGGATTTAAAGAACTAATACATTTATATGGAAAATCCCTAGTATGTAAGGTGGGAACGACCTCCTTTGTTATCATGGAAAGAAATAATAAAAATGTTTATATCAACAAGTAGATCGAGATGGTTTCAATCCTCCCTAACTATCCATACAATCTTGATATAGTTGAAGCATAGTTTTGATCTCATTTTCTATTCGTATGATGTTGTACGCATTTAAATAGAAGCTAAAATAGTGTGCATATCAAACCCACAAACAACCTATAATGGGATGCTTCAACCGTTTTTTAACTTGGGGCTCCATACTGACAAGGAAGAGTCTAGGCGTGAGACAATAGGTCACGATTCATGATCGCACTTATTTCTCCAATACCCAAGTGACCAATCAGGCACACACACATATTTGAATCTCCAAACTATGGTACCAAAACAATTGTGATACATGAACAACACTAAAATTCTTTCATTAGTAATATTATCTTAAAAACCTTTATTAATTCATCAAGAAATTAAGAAACATTGAGAAATAAGAAATTATGCCTCAAAATGGTTGTTGATAATTTAATGGATTAAAATAATAAGGATGGTGATATATATGGCTAGGTTTTAGGTTTAGAAATATGATAACAATGGAAAAAAGAGGTAGTTTAATATGGAAATTTGGGAGGCCAACAACCTTTCCTGAGAAGATCTTGTGACCACCTTTTCCCCCCAAATAAAAAATGGGTAAATAAAATGTAAAAAATTGAAGGCTTAGATCCCCATCCCCCTCTCTTGTGGAATCATATCCTCTTATAAATTTATCCTTCCATCTTGTAGTTAAAGATGTATTTTATTAATAAAAATATTCAAAGTATTACATTTACTAGTCTCTCTGGCCTTTCATCACATAAACAAAAATACCTTTAATATGAGACTCAAAACCTAGGTATTACATTCCCCTCCCTCTTATTTTCACATTCTCCTTAATGCATCATATACAACTGTAACATAAAAAATTCAAAATTCTTTAGAAAGTTGTGGGTACTCTTCAGGAATGGCATCCTCATGCTCCCAAGTAGCATATTCAAGAATGTAGCATATATATTGAAGCTTTTCTAATCCTATGGATTGATTCTAGAGCACTTTGACCTTCCTATCCAATATGCACACCAGTTATACCTAAAATTCTCCTTCTGGCTCCACCTAAATCAAATTCCAATCAATAACATCGTTATGATCATGCAGATAATTTTTTAGCAAAGAGACATGAAATACATTATTCACATTCATGGAAGTAGGAAATATAATCATGTATGTAACTAGCCTTGTTATGTCCAATATCTCAAAAGGAACACAAAGTTTGGCTGCTAGACTGGTACAACTTCCCAACTCTAAAGAGATCTTATTTGGATTTAGTTTCAAAAGTACATGCTGTCCCACTTTAAATTTTGTATTTTCCATGTTCTTATCTACATAACTTTTCTACCTATTTTGTGCTTCTTTCAAATCCTTCTTAATTTTGACCATCTAGTCTTCCATATCCTTGAGCAATTTTGACCCAAGTACTACTTTGTTTGCACGGTTGTCTGAGCTCAATAGAGTATTGAATTTTTTACCATACAAAGATTAAAATGGGATCATCTTTAATGAATCTCGATACCTATTATTGTAGGTAAAATAAAGAAAATGCATGTAATATTCCCACTTAGGTCATGGTTTATCCATCACATGCATTCTGAACATTTCTTTGATCACTTGGTTGACTCTCTCTATCTTCCCATTTAATTGTTGATGGTATGTTGTAATAAAGTTAATATTTGTACCAAATACCGTAAATAATCCCCTCCAAAAAGTTTGAAGTAAACTTTATATCTCTGTCTGAAACAATTTCCTTAGGTATCCCATGCAACCTAGCAATTTCCTTCATATAAATTTCTGCAATATTAGTTTTTGTACGACTCATCATCATTGAAACTTTTTCAATTTATCAACCACTACCACTATTGAATCATGTTTTCTTGTTGTCCTCGGAAACTTAGTGATAAAATCAATGGTTGTCACTTCCCATTTATTTTCTGATATTGGAAATGGTTATGGAAAACTCACTAGGTGTCTATGCTCAAGTTTCACTCTCTAACATTCCATACATCTCGAAGTGTAATTGGCAACATCCTTCTTCATTACTGGCCAAAAGTATTGGCTTCTTAATGTTGCAATCATTTTCTAGTAACTACGATGTAACATTATGCATTTCTTTTAGCATGAAATTGCTTAGTTCTTTGGAATCAAGAACATAAATTCTATTTTTATGCATACATACTCCCTCTTTTCCCATCTTATATTATTTAAGTATTTGTTGTACATTTTATTGTTCAAAGATTCCTTTTATATTTATGTAATGTTGGTCTGTAACAACAAAATCTAAAATATTTTTCTTTAAATATGTACGATTCATACTACTGGTTGTTGCATGCATGAGATGTACTCTTTTGTTGATTGCATCGAAAACTTTATTTTCTTTTCCTTTGATATGATTGATTTTAAAGTCATATTCACTTAAGAATTACAACCATCATTTTTTCCTAGCATTTAAATTCATTTGTTCAAAAATATATTTCAGACCACTATGGTATGTGCTTAATTCAAATTTCTTCCCCGTTAAATAAGGCCTCCATGTATTCAATGCATGAACTATGGAAGAAAACTCCAAATCATGTGTGGAATGATTCCTAGCATGTTATTTAAGATTTATTGATTCATAATCAATGACATGTCCATTCTGAGTGAGGAATCCACCAATTCGTTCTTTGCATGCATTTGCACACACCACAAAATTCTCATTTGGGTCAATAATCTTTGATATAAGTGCACTAGTAAGTAAATCCTTCAATAAATTAAAATTTTATTCACATTATGTTTTCCATTCAAAATTAATTCCCTTATTTTGTAAAGAAGTGACGGGATGATAAATAATAAATAATCCATCTATAAATATCCTGTAACATCTAACTAATCCCATAAAATATTTGACTTCTAAAGCATTCATGTGTATTGGACATCCTCTAATGGATTCAATATTCTTTGGATCTACTGCTATAACTTCCTTTGAAATAATGTGCCCCAAATAATGGATCTTCTCTTGGTAAAAATATCACTTTCTTAGCTTATCATATAGATTATTTTCCATTAGCCCTTGCAACACCAATCTCAAATCATGCTCATGCTCTTCCTCCAAATTAGAATAAATAAGTATGTCATCCAAGAACACAACGAAAAAATTAGCCAGATAATTTATGAATATGCCATTACTCAAGCACATAAATATATCTTTTGCAATGGTCAATCCAAATGGGACCACTACAAATTCATAATTCCCATACCTAGTTCTAATAGTTGTGTTACTAATGTCTTCTTCCTCAATTCTCACCTTGTGATATTTTGACCTCAAGTCTACTTTAAAAATATATTTCCTCTTCTTAGCTGATCAAAGAGGCCATTGATTTTGGGTAGAGGGTGCTTGTTCTTCATAGTGGCTTTATTCAACTATCTAAAGTCAATAGACAACCTCATTGTTCCATCTTTTGTTTTCACAAAGAGTACTGGTGCTCCCCAAGGTGAAACACTTGGGCATATGTACCATTTCTTCAATATCTCTTCCAATTGCATTTGGATTTCTTTTAAGTTATGTGTACTCATTATATAAGGTGTATTTTACATTGGGGAATCTCCTAGTACTAAATCAATATAAAAATCGATATCCCTCTTTGATAGATATATTAATATTTCTTTAGAAACATCTTCATACTCTTGCAACACTGAAAAATATTTAGGGCTTGGATTTTTGGACTTTTCTGGGTCCTCCACATGAGATTAATACAATTAAAATCATTTTTTGAATCATCTCTTTGAATATAATGATGAAATATCCATGATAGAAACGGGTCTTGGAATTCCTTTCATAGTTCTTTGCTTCCATTCTTCATCAAGACATATAAATGTCTTAATGTGGAAATATAGGATAGCATGATGCTTTTCCAACCAATCCATTCCAATTAGGACATCATAAGATCCTAATTTTATGATATTTAGCTCGACACTGGTATTTACTCCATCGAGATTAATTGGACAATCTTAAAAAATATCATTATTCCTTCTTTTGGTTCTAGTGGCTAGTTGAACCAACCATGATTGGTCAATATTACTTTTATTCAAATGAAAACTATCCACAATTTTAGGATAAATGTATTTATTTATTTATCCTCAATCAATTAAAATAACAAGAGGATTATTATTGATCTTACCTTCCACCTCAATCATATGGGATTGATGTTCTTCTTTTCGATATTCCACGGATGCATATATCCTTTTAATATTTATTTCCATGTATTCCACAGTAATAGCATATTGGATGTTGTGTAGTGTCCTTATTTTCTCTTCACTGCGAGGGAAATCCTTGTACATGTGGTCTTATTTACATCGCCAACATTTTATTGGTGATTTTCCCCTTTTTTCCAATGAGTCTT
Organism: Picea mariana; assembly: GCA_032191745.1. Taxonomy (NCBI): domain Eukaryota; kingdom Viridiplantae; phylum Streptophyta; class Pinopsida; order Pinales; family Pinaceae; genus Picea; species Picea mariana. The sequence goes on along the minus strand of JASDQU010095207.1, from coordinate 18,607 downwards.
CCTTCTTATACTCATTAGTAGTAGGTTGATATTGTTTATATGTTCTAGGAAGATTTGTATTGAAATGTGGTTTGAATCCCTTCCTTATCTAATAATATTTCTCCTTCCTCTAAATTCTAATCCTTCCAATATTTTTAAAAATATTCCATACCTTTCTCTTATTCATATAGGTTCTTATCCTTTCTAGTGGTCTATATCAATGTTCTGGTTTCATAATATTGAGTTTTACCTTTATAGAAAGATGGAAGTCCACTTAGAAACCTTTGTATATTCACCTTATCATCCTTAATAAAACCAATATACCTAAGAAATCCCAATATATTCTTTTCATATTCTCCCATGGTCACTCTCATCAACCCAAGTTCAAATAACTCTTTAATATTCTTGTCATAAAAGTGATCTAAAAGATAATCTTGATGAAAATATTTCTTGTATTGCTTCCAATTTTTACTAATCTCATCAAATTTATCAACTTGCTTCAACTGATCCAACCACATAACATATTTTCCATGACAATGGTATGTGGAAATCTTGGCTTCTAAGTTATATGAGTAATTGTTCAATTGAAAATACTTCTTGATTCTAGTTAAATAGGCTTCAACATCATCTCCCTTTCCTCTTTCACCATCAAAGGATGGTGGCTTAAGCTTCCTAATATCTCCTTGCAAATTTTCCAAGTCATATATTCTTCTTTGATTCATAAGAGGAGGCACTTATGGATTGCTTTGTGATTATTTGGATGCATAAGACATCCCCACTTAGTGAGTAGGTGACTAATATCTATGATTTCTACTAGAAATTCTTGAGTAACTGAGTATTCTATAGTCATCTCTCCTTGAATGATGTATGTATTCTTCCTCATGTCTCGAGGTTGAGCCATTCTTCACTTGTCTCTAGAACTAATTTAGGATTTGCATGATAAGAGGATTTATTTGATTATATTCCTCTTTTGCTCTCATTATTTTCTCATTATCAACTCTATAACTCTACACTTCCATTCCGAGAGTTCTCATGGTCTCTACCAATCATATTGGTTTCACTACACTCCTGCTTCATTATATTATGTCTTTGCATTATCCATACTAATATGTTGACCTTTCTCTTGTCTCTCATGAGTAAAGGCTCCCTATACATCCTCCATGTATTTAATATACAATCCTGAGCTTGAACTGATATGTGTATACCCCTAATTCTGTAAAATATGCAAGCAACGATTTTTTTAGAGTTATGCATATTATAAAATTTGTCAAGTAATGCTATAGGTGATTTTGATTCTCAATTCATGAAGAATTTCAAATTATCCAAATTATCCAAATTCCATGTTAATCTCCTTGGAATTAGATTTCCATCGACTATTCCCATGCTTCAATCTAATAATTGAGCCGAAAGTTATGGCTTCCTGAAATCAATCCATTTAATAATTTTCTATCAATTAACGTCAATATTTGTTGTCGGTTAATGACAAAATTCATGATGGAATCTAGATCCAAAATTTCCTTTTAGAGGACTTTTCCTAAAATTATAAATTCTCATATCTTTAGATTGGGGGTTCAACTTTCAAGGTTCCATTCATGATTTTCAATGGTGCGACATCCGAAATCATATTTTTCAATTAAAAGACTTTAAAAGTTTTCCTATATATCTACTAATAGGATTATGGGTTCCAATCTATGGTTCCACTTATCATTCTCTACACACATTGAAAAATATTTTCTTTGAACATAGGTTATTAATGGGACATGTGGAATATGCTTAATGTGATACACTACTGTGGTCTCAATGATGTGGAAATGTTGATTTGGTACCACTGAGATGGCACTAGTCCACATGACACCCTAGCTCAACATCATGTATCCAAAATATGGATTATCAATGTTTGACACACATGGTTCCACATCTGGATCCAGGTTTTATTAAAAGGTCTTCGAAAAGAAATCTCGAATATTAGTGGCCTATATTGAGGGTTCCACCTTTGACAAGGTTCCGTATCTAGGATCCAAATTTTCATCAAAATGTCACTTTAAAATAATTCCATATCTCGCTAACTAGATTTTCCACCATGGCATGCCTTCAAGAACCCATCACTATATCCTTTCCATAGGAAAATTCCTTTGTGGCTCTTCCATGTCACCCACCACATGGATTACATGTCATCCGAATGTCATTGTATGAACAAATGTTCATTTTTTTTCCAAATTTCATGAAAATTTCCTGATTATAAAGAAATGGTTTGACTTCCTAAGCACCTGTTAGATTGGCCTCTATGAAAAAGACAATATTTCAAACTGTAATTTTCCCATTCATCCAAAGCACTCCAAAGTTGGATCTAATACCTATATTTATTTTATCTAGCTCCCTACTTTCTCACACCACAACCAAATTTATCCTTTGATACCAACAAATTGACGATACTAATATGTAATGTATATGTAACCAAGGGTTAGTCCTTGGATTCAAGTTGTAGTTGAGGAAAATACTGCATTAAATGGCATAAGTTCAATTAACCACAATGGAGTGAAGGTGAGGCTCCCCATTCCATAATATTTATTTTTTATTCATTAATTCGATGGAATTAATGGATGATGGTATGTATGATCAATGACTTCTACATTTTGTTGGAATTGGAATATATGGGCACATCCAATATCATCTGTGTGAGGGTTGTTTGTCCTGTGTGATGGATTTGGTTCCAAATACAATTTCTGACCATGGAGATGAAGGTCAGTGTCGTGCATAGTGGTTCTACTTTGGGTTACTTGTGGAAATTCATAACTGGATCTTGTTTAATCTTGGTAATTGTATTTCTATGTTGGACTCAATTGGGATTCTTAACAGGATCCCCCTAGTCACCAAGTTGATTACAACCTACCCTCGGCAGCAAGCCGCTCTCACCAGGACCTTCTCTAAACTTGGCCCGAAGAGTCAAAGCTCTTCCAACTCCCTCGAGAGTTCTTCACCCACAGCTACCTCCTCGATGATCTCCCCCTTGCAAATCGGGAAATCGACGTTCGCGATATTGTGAACCCTGTGCACGTTCTCATGCTATCCAAAACTCCGAATTCTGACCCTCGATAGTCAACGGTCAATGTTTCCATGTATCGGGGATTTCCCTATCGGGATATCGCTGGTTGCGATGTCAACACTCTGTATTTCCAAACCCTGAGTACCGAGGTGTCGATTCTCCGAGATCATGCCACCTGTCTTCCACTAGTACCTGGGGTCCCACGCTACCACGTCGCTCCTCCACTCATGCGATCGGGGATCACAGGATCGTGATTTCATCTGTCGCAAGTCCTTTTTCATTGTGAATCCCGAATGCTGAAACCCCGATTCTCTGGATTTGTGCCACCTGTCCCTCCAATGATCGACGGTCTCTATTTACTCAGGAAATCACGAATCGCGATTTCGATGTGCATGCAACTCTTGCACTCGCCAACCCCGATATGACGATATGCAATGACTATGGGTTCTGCCTGTGCCAAAGGATTAAACCCCGCGCAACTTATCCACGATCCAACAATCATCGGGACTTCGCAAAACTCCACAGGGATTTCAAGTCGTCGATTCTCTTCCTCTTGAGGAATCCTTCTACTCCAAAGCTTTTCCCATTCGAAGCTTCTCCTGGGTCTATTCCCACGATACTTTGCAAGGAACTATCCCTCCTGAGCTTTCTTTCTCTAACTCCCTCAGAGATTTATGCGCGCCCCCTGATGCTCGGCATCAACAACTCTCGAAGTGTTGAGCCTTCAAGACTCCGTGAACCCTCTGCAATAGAAGTACTCGTCTTCCTTCTCTCAGACTCACCTCTGAGACTTCAAATCTGACCTACGCTTCAACTGCCCGGTTCGATTAACCCAACGCAATTCTGATAGGGGGAAATAAGAGTTTAACTGTAGAGCCTCCTCAACGTACTCTATGCGGAGGAATTCAACTGCACTCTATGCAGGAATCTCCTGGCTTGAACAGAGAAACAATTTGAAACTTATTCTCACCTCTCTCCCAGACTCCTAATCTTCCATGAAATTACATATGCAACATATATAACAAAAGCATAACAAGAAGCTAGTATGCAACAACATAATATCAACAACACACAGAGAATAATCACCGCCATATAATTGAATCAAAGCTTTCCTATTAATTCAATATCTGTACATGGGGATTCTTCACAGGTTCTCTTCTCTACTCTCCTTGCTCTCAATGCAAATGCTGAATAATAATCATACAATGTTACAAAGGAGGGTGCCTATATTCCGTTTCCCTCTCGAAAGCAAAACTGTCTAATCTACAGTTAATTCCTATCTAACAGCATTAAAACTATTAAATGCCTTCCTATCTACATTACAATACAAGTGCGCTTCTTATGAATGAAAGCATTCAAATGGCGGCGCAACAACTTTCCAAAGTGTTTCAAAAATGTATGTGTTTGCGCTGTCCAGTTGTATGTTCTTTCTCCACGCGC